>DWME01002175.1:0-21752 GCA_018244795.1 Parelbella ahira ahira | reverse complement strand
GTGGCAAAATTCTGGGCTAAAACCATTTAGGGACTTAAAATGTGTTTGTCATCGACACGCTAAGAAGAAGAAGAATAACGTAACTGATATATTGCAACTAAAATTCGATGTTTGGTTGTTTAAGATTCACCAGGGATAACTTTATAATTTTTAAAACGCCTTTTATTCTAATTTTAGAAGCAAAAAAATCAATTTTTGTTCTTCATACTAACAAGAAGAGGTTTTTGCCTATAAAGTTTTATGGTCGGTTGCCATCTGACGCTAAGATTATAACTCTCGAGAGTTAAGGAGAGAGGAAGGGCTCGATAGTCGCCGTTGACCCATAGATTTATCTGCCGCCCCCTTATATTTTTGTGAACTTATCGCAATTAATTGTAACAAAAACCATAACGCATATTCAAACTGGTCAGCGTTCAACAATTACACTTTATTAGTAATATTTTGTCTTAGTAGTAAAAACAACACAAACTTTCAAACTGAAACATTTTTTTTAACTAAAACTTTTTCACGATAGAACACGATAGGCCCTACATACCTAAATGGCGAATTGTGTCCAATTTCTATCATGCACCTAAAATGGTATATGCGAGTCATGTAAGAGCCACTTGAATGGTAAATATCAATTATTTTTATGGCATCTTCGTCTAAATCCGAAAAAGACTAACAATAACGGGCCAATCATTAGTCCTCATTATTAAAGTTCTAACTTCTTGCTTCGAAACTAGTCACAGCACACTAAAAGAGTCTCTGTCTAGTAAACGAACCTAATGTATATTTCTAAGATACGTTGTCCATGTGACGACAATCACTTGCTATCCCTGTACTTCCGTTCGATACTTTTGTCACGTAAGAAAAACTGTAAATTAATAATGTTTATGTATATCGAAATTATTATACAAAAATGGGAAAATAAACATATTGTATACAGCAAAAGTATTAAGGTAAATTGTATCACATAATCCGTGTATTACAAAGAACAGAAATTTCCATCTCAGTATGCTACACTAGCAAAAATTAAATAATATAAAAAAAACTTATCCTTCATACTGTATGCAATACTGTTAGAGAATATTGTAAATAGGACTCGAATCATTATTTTTCGTAAAACTCATAAATGCAATTTCTTAGATTGATTTTATTATAATTTTCAATAATCATGTAAGTACTACGTTTTCAGAATATTTGCATTTTGCACATACCTAATCTAAGAATGAATGTTTTTTATCTTCATAGAAAGGTGTTC
This sequence comes from Parelbella ahira ahira, assembly GCA_018244795.1. NCBI lineage: Eukaryota > Metazoa > Arthropoda > Insecta > Lepidoptera > Hesperiidae > Parelbella > Parelbella ahira. The sequence continues at coordinate 20,509 of DWME01002175.1, read as the reverse complement.
TAACTAATAATCTAATCGATACAGGTATTTTTGTTTAAGGGCAACATTTACTAGGCGTTTCCTTTTCCGTCGGCCATTAGTTATTCATTATCGAGTTGTTCCTAGCCGGGTGGACGAGGGACGTCTCGGTGAATGAAATAATAATTATAAAATCAAATTCTCTCTTATACGAGAGGTAAGTTCATTTGTCATTAAACATATTATATTGATTATAAGTTAGATTCTTACAAATACAAATTTTCCAATGTGGTATTCCAGATAGCTATTCAAGCGTTCACCACCACGTCGGTACTGCTGGCATCGAAGAACCTCAAGTCACCAAAATGCAGTACAACGGCTTTCATAACCAACATCCTATGTAAGCAGACCTTTAATACACTACACAATATATATTTGAACATTCAACGTTAACATCAATTTAGATCGACTTGCGATTCTCACAGCGGCCATTTTGTGAAATGCAATTTGCTCAGCTGATAAATCGACATCGACGCAATGTTTGAAATCTTTAATTTTTTCGCATAAACTTTATGAAAACGTGATTTTCGTTTATATATCTTGTACTTCTTTAAATATTTTTTAATAAAAACCAATATATGAGAGTCGTGATTTGGCTTGTATTAACATTTACACAAAGTGGGTTGTAAGCTACAAGGTCTTTACGTCCGTACGATTCGAATCAGGATGGTTACTTTTAATTTTCAATTCAATACTGCAGCACGCAAGTGTTTGCATAGTTTTAATTCATGGATAATCAATTGCACATTATAAAATAGTAAGAATTAGGGCTTTTATATAATATTCTCAGATAAATTTGTGTATTATTTTATCATATATGACAACTTTATATAGATGCCTGTCTATATTCAATAAATATAAGGAGGAATCATAGTTCGATTTCTAGAATCATAGTTAATTAAAGATTTCTGTTTGTTTTCTTTCTTGTGTTTCTGTGTATACATGACAAATAATTTATCATCATCATGCTGATGATGATACATTGTTATTGTTATTTGTATACATAACAAATAATGTATATATGTTGTCAATATTCTGTATTGTAGTCTTACTAAGTTTGTAAAAGGATCCAATTAGTTTTTTTTGCATCTTCCTGATTGCAGCTAGACTTGTTGCTTTTCACCTTACTAGTTAAAATCCACAGTCATATACATTGCCGGTCAGAAGTTTGAGCGCACTATAAAAAAGGTAGAAAAATATTAAAAGTCAACATATTTAAAGTTTTATGAAAACCAGGTTTTATTTTCATGTTACACGTAAGATTTAGAATTCAATTATGAATTTTCATCAAAATACCCTCCTTTGCATTTTATGATCTCTTTTACCAATCTTGGCATGCGAGCAATTAATTTATTTATAGTCTCGAGAGATATTCCTCCAGCTGTCTTCCAATGTATTCCACATGGCCTGCTCTGAAGACGGACATTGTTCCCGAATGTTTGATCAAGCTCTTCCCACCAAACCTCTATAGGGTTAAGATTGGGGCTTTGGGGTGGCCATGATGAACACAAGTCTTCGATAACTTGAGTTGAGATGCAATCTCACATTCAGGTTTGCCTTCATTATAGAGAACAACAATGGCAGTTCGCATTTCAATACTAATTTCGCAAAGTTTTCCCATTTTAGAGACGTCTTGACTCTAGGAATCACAAAATCAGACTAACTGTGGATATTCGTAGACAACCATGAAAATAACCGGTTAAAATAAATACTATGATTTTCTTAAGAATATAAAACAATTGCATTGTAAGTTGATGTAAAATAAAATAAATGTCAGCTGTGGTAATGAAGTAATAAAAATTTTACAATCAAATATATCGGACTAGCTCTTCCTCGGCTCACATTGAAGTTTGGAAACAATGCTTGTTTATTGCTATTAATCTTTATAAACAATAGAATATGCAGATGTACAGATTACTGTTTATCACCAATATTTTGCAAAATATTTTCCAGTAAGAAACTTTTTTATTAGTGGTCTCAAAGCTTTGACCAGCAGCATATGTATTATTGTAGTCCAACTATTTCTTACTTATTGGTTTTGAAACCCGGCTGACTGGCTGCTTTTTAGAACTACCAGTATCCTAAGAGTGTATTAAAATCTGAATGAGCTAGAACTCACCTCCACACGCTTTAAAATTACTAGGATTAACAGCTAAACAAAATCTTTCAGAACATATTGGTACTTGTCTACTATTTGCCACTAGCCTCTTTTGAGCTCACTGGGTGTTTTTGCTATGTATCCTACTGTGACTTAATTAGGACTGAAGTTCTACAGCATATATTCCTTTGGCGTTCATGATCAGCCTGCAAGCTGAAGCAGACAAGTAATGAGGCAGAAAGAATAATGGATTTAGTCTGTTTATGCTTTTTCAAATATAAATAGGTCTTTGACTTTGTTGCTTGACTGCTTTGTTGGTTAAGTGGTTGCAAGTGTGACTGCTGATCGGGAGGTCTTGAGTTCGAAATCCCGGGTTGAGTATTGTTGGAAGTTTTCTAATGTATATTTTCTAGTGGCGACTCTGACTCTGGATGACATTATGTTCAAATAAAATTATTAAGACTTCATTTCAATTAATTGAAAATCAACTGGTTTTTTGGTCTATCATCACAGTAAGTGGAATATACTAGGGACATATTATATTATTGGTTCAATTTACAAAGAAAAATAAGACTATAAATATCTTATCAAGTTAATTAGATCATATAAATAGTTAAGAAACATGTCCCATGACTTGTATAATGTAACTTCATGCCTGGTTTTCTCAAAGGGCTAGGCAGAGGAGTGTAGTACACTCCCATTTTTAATCAGTTACATTTAAGACTTGCATATTACAATAATCTGTCAACAACTTTGTTGGTTGAGTGCATATAAGATTTATAATGCAGTTAATTAGAATCACATTAAAAGTTGTTTGTTTTGACTTTGTACATACTCAATAATTATGTAGAGCATTCATTTTATCTTTTATTCATGTTGCAATTAAGCATTTGCTGACATGTTTAATGTTTATTATAAATTATCAAGTATTGACAACATAGTAAAAAAATACAAATAGTTAGTGATTAAGTTTCTTATTCTTACTGCATCTCACTAACATCATAATTAATCAATTATGAATTTCCATTGAAGTTTACATTGTTTTTACCATAATAGTTATACATGACTGACTTGTTGGTCAAATGGTTGCAAGCACAATGTTGCTGATCGCGAGGTCCTGGGTTCCATACCTGGGTTGTGTACTATTGGATTTTACTAACTTGCTTGTTCAGAGTGTGCCTGCCTAATCCATACTGGGACATAAACATAACTGGTGACTTGTAGGAATCTTCTTAATTCCACTACCTACTTCTTCTGGGATTACAAGCAGTATGACCTCTAAATTAGATGTTAACAATATCTGTCATAAAATTAATTGTGTAATATGAAATGGGGTCTTAATCAGTTTCAGACCTCGTCTAGACCGGAATGAACAATTTGGTAAAATACCATATTTCAATGGTCTGCCAGACTTTGGTGGACCAAAACCATTTGGACCTCGAGGCAACATGCCCAACAAAAATAATTTTAGGCCCAGGAATGAGTTCAATGGAATAAGAAGTGATTTCAACCAGAAAAATGATGGAAATCAAAATGATTTTGGAGGCCCTAAGGAATACAGGCCAAGAAATAACTTCAACAACAACCAAACTTATAACAAGAATAATTACGACGGAGACAAGGCCTCAGGTGCAAATATGCAATTTTATAATGGTAAACCTGATTTTGGCGGCCCTAAACAAAATTTCCAACCCAAGGCCAACTTTGTCCCCAAACCTTTTAACAGTCAGAATGGTACCCAACAAACCTTTGGGCAAAAGAAAGTTTATGTTCCAAATGCCAGTCAACAAAATTGTGATTTTAATGGACGTAAACAGCAAAGCATAAAAGCAAAACATCCTGGTGATAGCTTGGTTAAACCAACATGGGATATGTCCCAGCTGGGTCCAATTCAAAAGGACTTTTATAAGCCACATGACAATGTCGAGGCTCGATCAGAAGATGATGTTCAACTGTTCCGTGCTACTAAAGAGATAACTGTAAGTGGCAATGATGTTCCACGTCCAAACCAGATATTTGATGAGGGTAATTTCCCAGATCATATTTTAAACACCATCAAGGAACAAGGATATGAAGAACCAACTGGTATCCAAGCCCAAGGCTGGCCAATCGCCTTATCGGGTCGGGACATGGTAGGAATTGCATCTACTGGATCTGGAAAAACTCTTGCTTACATGCTGCCTGCTGCTGTCCACATTGTGCATCAGCCGCGTCTGCAACGTGGAGATGGCCCAATTGCCCTCATTCTTGCACCTACACGAGAATTGGCACAACAAATTCAGTCTGTAGCACAAGCTTACAGTGCTCGTGGGTGCATCAGAAATACTTGCCTTTTTGGTGGTTCCCCGAAAGGGCCTCAAGCTCGTGACTTAGAAAGAGGTGTTGAGATCGTTATAGCTACACCTGGCAGATTGATTGATTTCTTAGAACGAGGCACTACCAACTTGCGCAGATGCACTTATTTGGTCTTGGACGAAGCTGACAGAATGTTAGACATGGGTTTTGAACCCCAAATTCGTAAAATTATTGAGCAGATTCGCCCTGATCGTCAAGTATTGATGTGGTCTGCTACATGGCCTAAGGAAATACAAGCTCTGGCTGAAGATTTCTTGAATGACTATGTCAAAGTCAATATTGGTTCTTTGAATCTCTCTGCTAACAACAACATTAAGCAAATTATTGAGGTATGTGAGGAACACGAGAAAGAAGCAAAATTAACCAATCTTCTGAAAGAAATATCTTCTGAGAAAGATAACAAAGTAATTGTCTTTGTGGAAACTAAAAAGAAGGTTAGTATTTAAATAGTGTTAATGTTATTAATTGTTAATAACTTTTCTCAGGACTGGACATAATATAAAACATTGTTCATATTATAGGTGGATGACATAGTACGTGCAGTTCGTCGCAATGGCCATAAAGCGTTGGCTATCCATGGTGACAAGTCACAGCCCGAACGCGATGCAGTCCTCAGCGAATTTCGTAATGGATCCACTACCATCCTTATTGCTACTGATGTTGCTGCTCGGGGTTTAGATGTTGAAGATGTCAAGTTTGTAGTCAATTTTGACTATCCTAATTCATCAGAAGATTATATTCACAGAATTGGTAAGCATTTAGGGCTTGCGTAGTTATTATATTGATATGTTCTGGAGTCCCGGTAACTGGAAAGTCTATTGGGGGTATGTCCAATTGTTGAGGGGTTTGTATGACGCCGTGAACATGACATCAAGTACAGAACCAGTAGTCTACATACTCATATTCATCTATTTTGAGAAGCAAGACATTAACTTTAGTAAAATAGTGCTTCATGAAGTTGTTCAGTAGTATTTCTACCTTGACCAACTATGCAAATTGGATTGTATGATTATACAAATCCAGTTTGGTTTATAACAAGAAACCAAGACATGGGCACTAACAGTGTGATTATTCCACAGTGTTAGGGTCTCTTAACTAGGTAGATCTGTACAAGCTGTAGAGATTGTTATGCTCAAAGTATCTGTGAAGGATTAAATCTGAAAGGACGAGATCCAAATAAGACAAATATCACAGCCCTACAGTTTAACAAGTTGAATTGGCAGTTGTGTTTGGTCACATAGTAATGGTATGCAAAGTCCACCGCTGAATGGGAACAGGCTGATGTTGATTGACAGACTTACAACAATTAGATGTTTGTTCAATGATGTTAATCATAAAAATTTATTATCTAATTTTTTACATGTTCCTCATTGTAGGTCGTACAGGACGTTGCCAGCAATCTGGAACAGCGTACACCTACTTCACCAGCGGTGACGCTCGACAGGCTCGTGCTTTAGTCGCTGTGTTGCGGGAGACAGGTCAGACGCCCCCGGCAAAACTTAATGATATGGCGCGGAACAACAACAACAGCACTGGTAAGGTTTTTGTCAAAAGTTATTTTATGTACGTTGAACTGTTCTATATAGCAGGAATTTATTTGTCAATTAAATGTTTCTCATATGACAGGTCGTAATCGCTGGCAACAACGTAAAGATAACAACAGCGGATCAAGCTCTCCCCGTCAACAGAACAATACATGGAATAACAAGATGGCAACTGCATCAAATGAAGCCATCAACCAGAATGGCTTCCAAAATCGTAATATGAATCAACAAGCACCACGATTCTCCAATCAAGTGGCCCAAAATGCTCAAGGATATAGACAGAATAACTATCAGAAACAGATGCCCTTCCCAAGCCCCAACATGTTTGAGTCCATGGGAACCTATCAAGGTGGATACAACCAAGGATATCAGAATGCCTATAATAACCAGAATGGATATGGACAGCGCACATACAACAGTAAGACTTGTTATACAAACATTTGATGTTCTGACATCTAGTTTAATTTATTCTCTGTTATTTATATACTCATTAACTTATAATTTTTAGATGCTCGCAATAATGGGCAGCAATATCGCAATAACAACGCCAGTGGCAACAAGTCTGCTGGTTCCGGATCCTCATCTTATGGATCGCCTCCCCCACATTTTGCCACTCCACCTCATTACCCACCGATGCATCCTCATCATCAGGATATGCTTGGTAATAAAAGTTATAATTTTCTATTTCTCATCCTGACCCTTATGATTATATTGAATTGGTTAACATACATATTTTCACAAATATACAATGTTGCTCTTGGTCTGCAGTACAATAAATAACATTAGTGTTGTGCAATGGCTCGGTATTGCCAAATTGGTATTGATTGTCATCTGCTTGGGGCCACGTATTGTATGGAACATTTAAGGTGTGGACCCATACTCAAAATCCCCCATTACTATAAAGCTCTTTCCTATAAAGTAGTTACAAGATAAAGTTCCATCAATGTTTTGTTTATTATTGGTAATAAAGGCTCCTGAATAACGGCGAATATTTTTAAGGTGGGAAATTCTACGGCGGCGGTGTTGGAGGAGGGGGTCCTTGTGGCTACCAAGCGGCTGTTGGAGCTGGTGTTCCTTACCCGCACCTGCCTCCTGGGCCACTTCTGTACGCTGCTCCCGTACAACAGTAAATTATATTGATTTTAAAAACCATAACGCTCTGCTTATATATTTTTTTTTCAACATTAATGTTTTTCTCATCTCAATGAAGCTATCTTGATGTTTAAATAAACAATTTGATGTTGTACTTAGGGGTCTTGATGTTGTTTATGATATAATGTGTGTATCTTATTATGAGCAGGGCAAGGAATAGTCTTTTCCTTATGATCACTTTCTGTTATACATTTTGATTAGAATATTATGTTTTAGATCTGAATGAAAGCTTAAAATTTCATGTTTTAAAAACTTAAATATGTGGTTCTATTATAACCATTTTGTAGTGTTAAATGTGAAACTCTTGAATTCTCAAACATAATTGCACTAGTTGTGAAATTAAATGTTTTGTGGATTCTCTTTCAGATCAATTTGCAATTTATAAATGTAATAAGTGTGTTAGATTTTAAAGAGAAATACATTACCTGTTGATTGTAATTATAAACCCAGTGACAAGAGGATCGGGTGAAGCTTTTGTAGGTGAGGCTTCATGTAGTGGGTTTTGATCTTTGGTTTTGTGGTAGATTGTTATAGCTTCTTTTAATAACATTTGGTATGAAGTAATGTCAAAAGTAATATTTTCGGAATGATTTACTATATACGCGTCGTAAAAGATTCAGTAAATTGAAATATGTGGGAGATGCGCCAGCTTGTTGCGTGCACAATACAATCAACAGCTAATGTACCCTATAAGGTGGAATATAATGGATCTACGTGTCAGTTCCACCATTAGGTTTTAATCACTATATTTGTTAGAGTAGTTGGTGTTGGTACCCTCTTGTGTAATCCCGGGTGCCTTTCGTTTTTTAAATTGTCTGTATGATGTACGAAATGCACTAAACATATAGAAGATGAAAGAAAATTTTATGGGAGGGTTTAAAGACCAGAGAGATAATCTGACGTATTTTATATAAATTGTTTTCAGTGTTACACGATGATCGTAACAAAAGAGAATGTGTGGGACAACTTAGAATTAGTAAATGATAATGCTTTTGATATACTTCCGAAACAACAGTCTGTATTGCCAGATAAAATTGTGAATATTTTTCTTACATATAGGGATGTCAATGACATTTAAAGTCACTGATTTCAAGATTATTTTTATTAAAGATTAGATCTAAACGTTTAATATTTATGCCTAAGATTTTTAGTCTATGTCAATTCGACTTAGGCGACGGCTGGGCTTGGAATGCTAATAAATTGATTCTACCGTTCTAAAACAAGTAGACAAATGTAAATAACGTGCATTTAACTTAAGGTGATTAGTATTTTGATCGTTACGTATTTGAACAACGGTAACTTTCTTTTCTTAGCAAAATAAGTGATTTCTTCTTATTTGTTTTTGATTACTTTTATATTATACGATTCTCGTAATTCGTCTAGTTATTACTGAAGTTTCTTTGTACGTAAAGGGGTTCTAAGGGCTGACTGGATAGGGACGTCGTACGGTACAAATATACAGACACAGTTATTATGTATTATTTAGAAGCCCGTTACTGTCCAAAGAGGAAAAATCTGTGATATTTCATTACTATAATAACCTGTCGTTGCGTTGGTCAATTGTTATTGCATAAGAACACATCCTGCACTCGGGTAGTGTTTTCTAGACAAAAATATATTTTTTGACTATTTGAGCGAATTTCATGGATGTTTGTGACAAAAAAGCTTGCAAGTCGTTCACAGATTTAATATTATGATACGATAGGTGTAAGATTTAATATTTTATTGTTATTCAATTTTAGTTTTCAGTTATCCACAAGGTGACGAAATTGTACCAGTTCAAAAGGACGTAAAGTTATTATCTAGAGATCCCGTAATGAAACAACGGTATCGGACGCGCACGGTCTGCCGGAGCCGCGAGGGGCACCACCGGGGGGCGGTCTCGCGGGACTGCGGTACGCGAGATTCGCCAGGTTATTCATGTACATTTTAAGAGAAAGACTGCAATGGAAGAATGTGTATATGTGCATTATATTTCATCTTTGAGGTGATTTTTTGAACACTAGCCTGTCCTCACTCATTAGTTTTGTTTGATTATTTTATACGAAGTATGATGAATAGGTGGCGAGGCGCTAGGGTCGGCCGGCGAGGGGCGAGTCGAGTATGGTCGCGGTTTGCAGGTAGCTCCTGTATTATGTACAAAGTACTGCACCCACCTCTACTAAACAACTGTGATAATAACACTAAGTAGCGTAGCAGGCGATTTATATACTAGTTACGTCCGAAAGAAGGGATGACATCATATCTGACATATTGTATTGTGATAATAAGTATCGAGACGTGCACTCCGTTTTTGTGCGTGTTGATGTAATGTTTTCTCTAAACAAGACTGATTATGATTATTTCTTAATTGAATACATATTTTATACATATTCCACTTTGACTGAATGATTAAGATGTCGTTTGTATTTATATTGGTAGTCTTCTTGTGCGGTGTGTTTTTTCTCCAAAATTAATTATTCACTATGTTGGATATGAGTCAAAACGCCTTTCCACGCGGTCACCGAATTGACAAATTCCTTTATTTTTATGTATAAGTTGATTCTATTTTCCTTTATTGTGATGGAAAATGTTGTTGACAAATTAAGTGGCAGCGACAGTACAAGCACTAACGTTATAAAGTATTTTATTATTTGTTGTTTATTACAAAATTTTATTTATTCAGCCGGAATATCTCAGGCAATTGTAGATTTTCATGCTTCACTATATACTATTTAAGAACTTACTTTCAAAAAATTGTGAGCTTGTGAAAAATATACATAGATTTTTAAGTATGTGGCAATGCAGATCTACATAAATATTGATTCTATTATCAAAGTACATAGTTCATATTTATTCAACTTGTGAAGTAAATGGAGAGAGAAGCTCCGTATAAACTGTCCCAAAGGGAAGTCTTCTGAATGTTTATAAGAAGTGCATTTCTTCTATGTAATACAGTATTAAATTCTGATTAATAAATTAATGTATAATTACATGTCTACCTTTTTTATTTCTTTCCCATTTGTATATGTACCACGCTTTTCCTTTGCAATGTTCTCGTCCATAGCTGTGCATACCATAGTGACGTGACGCAGTGGAAATGTGTTGATTTCAAGAGACTATTACGTTTATTGATGACTATGTAAGCATGTCTCTGACACATCAATGCACATGAAGTGGACATTGACTTGCTCAAAAAAACACCTTAATCTTAAAAAATCATCAAAAATTTTAATTTCTTATAAGTAATAACTGCACATTAAATGAACATAAATTAATATTTTTTTTTAAATAACTGTCCTAAGGAGTAAAAATAAAAAAAATATCGAAATCCTGTAGTTTTTGAGTGATACGCGCACAACTGCAAAGTTCTATTATTTTATTTATATAGATACGTGATACGATAAAAATGCTAACTTAATGTACATAGTTTCTACCGTAATAATATTGTAGCTGAATTGAAAAATTTAGTAGGTACTAGCACTAATATTATCGTTTTGTGTTTGACCTGAGGCAATTTACCGTAATTTATTGCAACATTTCCCTAAGAAGATTTAATCAGAACCTGTATTGATTTGTGGAGCTATGGAATTATTATTTAAATACGTTTTAACATAAGACTTCTTATCGTTGTACTGTTGGTCACTGGTATTTTTCAAGACCGAGAAGGCTTATGACAGTGGCAAATCTTATGGATGTGCATATTTCCTCAAGACACTTTAATTATCAAATAAATTTATTTAAATCATCGAAAATAAATCCAGATTCTGTAACTGATTACATTTGTTAAAAACATTTTAGTTTAACCAATTATAAAACAGGTAAACGAACTTTTAAAATAAATAATTATAAATTCAACAATTAGTAAAATGTATATAACTTTGATTTAGAGTACGAAAATATATTTTTCGTAAACAATTTTCTTAACGTAATCCTATTTGTACGTGTTTTTTTATATTGTCATCACCAACACAAATTTATGTTATAAGACCAAATATCTTATGATGTTTTTTTAATGTTCACAGCTATTAATTTGTTGCAAGTACGATAGTAAGCGAATAATCTTTTTTGTATTGCCATCTATGAACGGCTGATCATGTTAAATAGCTTTTTAGCTAACCAAAACGTAGGAACATGTAGTGTTTCATTGTCTATTAATAGATGGCGCGCGGAAGCAGTTTTGTCTCGTAGAGTTTTTTTCCTCCATGACTACCATTGCTGTCAGCTTGTGATAATATTTTTTTTGTCAAAAAGTGTTACATGTTAAAAGACAATATTGTTGTTTATTGTGATAACCTTTACGGAGTTTAAGTGGCCTTATATTTTAACTGTTTAATACTTAGTCTATTGACGTGGTGATAAAAAAAATAATATAGACGTTTCCTAAATGAGGTCAATTGAAGTATCTGAAGCTGAAACGGTGAGTTAAATACTTCTGTTTTGTACATTTCCTTTATGTTACTACGTAGGTAAATGACTTTTATCTCTTACAAAGGGTTCTATTATATTTCGAACATTGCCACATAACCAAACTTTCACTATTCTAGGCTAGACGGCCTTGAATCTAATCTTGTCAAGTCAATGTCGTTTTTTTTATCAAAATAATTTATGTCACAGGTGTGTGATATTATTTAGATGACACCTTTATTCTATGTATTTTAATGAAAATGTTTCAAAGACATGTAGGGCGTTATTGCTACATGTGTTAAAGTTGTTCCCGCCGTACGTTTTAACCACCTAAGCGGTTCACAGATTTTTTTTTTAATACGAAACTAATTTTTTATCGGAGGATTCTGTACAGACTATACCCCGATAGACAATAAAATTATACCTATACGATATTTGTCATGCACAAACGGTTTGAAATTAGTAGGCACATAAAATCTATAAAAAAAATGGTTACAATTTTAAATTTGCTAACCTATTAATCTTTTTCTCAACTAGAATATATAACAATAGGTTAGATGCTATGATTGATACACCCATCATATAATAGATAAAAATACCAAATAAAACGTTTTGTAAAGTGCAACCACGTATATGAACACTCAATTAATGTTACATTTGTTTTGTATACTCAAATGATGGGCTGTAGTTTAACGCTTGTAATATGTAATAGAAATTAACGTGACATTCAATTATGTTCGAGAAACTTTGTGGCTTATGAAAACGTTAATTAATGACCTTTCTTTATCGTGCAGGAATGGAATAAACAGATGGCTATCCACGACGGTAACATGTAGGTTAAAGCATCGCGCGCTGCAAGTGAAGACAACGTGATTGCACAACCAGGTAAGAAAGCAGCACTACCTCCTGCCTAGGAAGGTAATTCTCATTATAAACAACCACTGTTAATACACGTGATTCCCGCACACAACGATTAATTACCTAGGATGATATGTTCAATATTATGCGTATTAGATAGCCGAAATTAATGTCCTAAATTAAAATGAAAGCACACGTGTACATTTTTTATTCGTACGTTGAAAATGGTGTAAAAAGGATAGCGTGATCAAAATAATACAGATTTAGTATAGTACAGTAGCATTTACGGCAATGGGCATAGCTAGTGTTTGTCATATGGGAAGTCAGTAGTAACTCGAACACTACTCTCGTCACATAGACGAAGAAAACGACGAAATAGAAGGTAGAAAACTACAAATTTAATAGAAGATCATTACAGAGTTGTTTGACATAAACGCTACAAAAGTGATAGTTATGAGTAATGATTTTACTCGTACATAAACGTAAACAAATGTGTCGTTGGATAATTACTATTTTAGAATTCTGTTAAAAAATCTATGTATGTATAATACAAAAACGCATCATCATCAGCCTATTTCAGTCCACTGCTGGACATAGGCCTCTCCCAATGAGCGTCATCGCGCCCTTTTTCCTCGGCTTGTCGCATCCAGCATCTGCCTGCAGCCTTTCGCAGATCGTCATCCCATCGGGTCGGAGGGCGTTTTACGCTACGTTTGCCGAGCCGCGGTCTCCACTCCAGAACACACCTGCTCCACCGGTTGTCGGTTCTTCGGCAGTCATGCCCAGCCCATTGCCACTTCAGCGAGCTAATCCTTTCAGCTCTACAATATATTATATAATATAATACAAAAACGCATGAATAAATGTAAAAGAATTAGATAAAGCAACAAGATGTACATAATTTTTTTAGTAAGTATGTGAACAATTAGTCAACGTCAAATAATTTGTTACTACTCTTCACCGCGACCTCGCTGCAATCGGCGGGAGTTCATGAAGAATACCTCGTATAGTTAGATCCGAAACTAGTCGGGCCAATCCAAAAACACGTGAATTGAGCCGGTACATATACATACAATCAAATCGTTACTTATACAAAATATCCTTACTAAAAACACGATCAGTATTACAAATCCAAAACGATTGTAACATTTCTATATACATATTACCATCGTCAACTTCGTCGCAACGACGCTTCTGCTAAAGTGCCTACCATTATGTTACTCTATGGCCGCATATCTTGCGTCCCTGTTGCTATAGATGAACAAGGAATACGGTTGTCTCACACCAAGGTGTCACGCTGTCATGGCGTGTTTTCGTCTATTATTACAAGTAATTAATAAATTAAATAAAACTACTGTTCCTATCGTTAATTAACGCACTTATGCATTACACAAGCGTCATTAGATACAGCATACAGGATTTTGAAAATGAGGGGAGATCACTTCGTTTTGCAGGATTCTGGAAACGCTATTATGTCGTCTTCTCGCCCGAGAGCGATTCTGCCAAGGGTCCACAACTGCACTACAATGACTCTTTTTACGCTTCATTTTTGGCGCGCTATTTGCGTATCTATTACACAAGATCATTGCCTTCCTGCGCTTGCAAGCCGTTTGTTTGCGTAACTAGTTTCATTTCCAATCCACAATTGATATAATGAATGATATTTACATAACACCACGCAAGCAGCGCGACCAATACCAATAGTGATGTTGCACAAGTATGACGACATTTCGACTCACTCGTTAACATTACAATAGGTGATGAATGACATTGAAAGACGGCCAAAAGCATCAATTCATATCACTATTGGCGATAAATAATGCGAGTGATGCACAATGCCAGTTGTGCATTGTTCATGTATGAATTTCTTAAGATATTCTTTAGAACGGTTCGTTCGTTCAGAACTTTACATTGTTTCGTTACTACATTGTTTACACTATTTATTGGTCTACTGTGTTTGTGGATAAAGTATATCTAAGCATTTTGCCCGTGAAAATGTTAAGTGTGTTGTCAATTAACGCTGAACTTCAACATCATTAAGGATTTTAATGCTCCGGCTACTACAAAAAATTAGCAGCTTCATTTTCATATAATAAACGTTCTCATTTGTCTCAATGCTCGTGTGGTAGTTTTAAGTTGTAGTCACTGTGTCCCCGGCTGTAATATTCTAACTGAATACTTTTCGAATCACCTTCCGATCAATTTTTGTTTGTCTTGCTCCTTCCCCTCTGGCGCTGCCAGTGAGTCACAGATGTCCCGTCATCGTCTTTATTTCAGTACAAGGTCGTAGATCATTTTCTGTTCACTCTAAAGATATGGTAATTTATTTGTAACTGTATTAAGGAGTTTATTTGAATAATATTTATTACACTATACAGTGTCCAACAAAGGAAATCATTCATGATAACTAAGATGGTCATCTAAAGCATTCACGACCGGCAATCATAGCCTAGCCTACAGGTCGAAATCCAAACTATCGTAGTAACAATTGCTGCAAGGTAAAAATAAGTGTAGCGTTTGTACTACCCCGGCTGAATCGTGCAACTGTTCTAACCCACTTAACATATTTGCGACTATTCCGTCGTTAGTCACGTATAAATCGGAAATATAATACAATATGGTATGTAGCTACCGGCAGGATACTATCTGAAATTTTTGGTTGTTATATGCAAATAAAAATACACATATGAAAGAATGACCAAGCAGATATACAATGTCAGTGTTCATGAAGGCAGGTTCTCAGGATGATCAACACTTACACCTGAAAACGACTTGCGCTTATGGACAGACTGATAAATTAAGAAGAAGCGCATCCGGTCTGAAAAGTTGGAGTTATTTAGCACTCGGTAATCTTTGCTACCCCATAAGCGACCTGGTGTGACAATAGTTATATTAGTAGTAACAATAAAAAATAATGTACTGCCTCGTTGATCAAGTGGTTGCGAGCGCGATTAGCGATCGGAAGGTCCTGTGTTCAAATCCCGGTTCGGGTACTATTGGATATTTCTAGTTTAGAATGTATAGTAACATAGTGACTCGGCGTCTGTATCTGTGCCCGGAGTATATCCATAGGCTCACCACCTATTCCAAGGGACGTAGACATAACTGGTGAAACGTGCGGGAGTTTATTACACTCCTCTGCCTACCGCTTCGGGGATTACAGACTTGATATTACGTTTTCGGACATTAATCTTACGTTAAGACATGTGCTCTTGCATGTCCTTCAGGTTATCTGTCATTGTTACTGTTGCTTGTTTTTCACTTACTGACGATAAGGTTTATTTTTGAAGTTATACTACTTTAGCGCGCTGAGGAAAACAGTTCTGAGCGTACATCCGGCGTGGGACCAAGCTACGCCCACCGATGTATCACAATTTATTTTAAACTATCCTATTATTCTAAAATCCGAGGCGAAGAATCGGTTAGCGGTCGCTTCCGAAATGATTGTTTGGAGCAAGCGTGGGAACGTTGGCTTGGCCCGATGATGGTAGCGAAAAGCCTGCGTGTACGAGTGAAACTACTAACCTTCATGCCGGCTCGCTGTTTACAAACAAACGGGCCCGCGCTCGCGCGCCGCTCGCCGCCCGCCCTCGGTGCACTCGCCTCCTTTTGTGATGCTTCCTCACCGCTTGTAACAAATCTCACATACAAGTACTTACCGAGTTACAAAGCTGTTTCATCGAAAGGTCTTCTTCTTCTTAGCGTGTCGATGACAAACACAGGTTTATCATCGTGGTGAAAGGATTTGCCGATCAGCGTTGGGATTCGCTGATCGTTGCCCGTACAATCTCAGTAGGTACGTCGCTCGGGGAGGCTCCTTTCATGCACCCCATCGAAAGGTGTTTGGCTCCGTTTACCAGCTATATCGTTATTATAATGGTGAGGGTCCACGGCTACGACATGTAAAGAATTTATTTGAATATATAACAGCGGCGAGTTATTAACATTTTTTTGTTCACGAATAATGCGCAGTAAATTTTAAATAGCAATTATCGTATTAAATAAATTACAATAAAGCCGGATATAGTCAAGGCAATTACTCCGACACCTTTATACATTACTGAAGTGTAGGAAAATTTATTATATTGGTGTGTATGTTATACCTACTTTAGAGCATTAATTAATCAGATATTAACAAAGATTTACATTTATACAATGGCATAATGTTATGCATTTACAAACATCATAAACATGCGTTTACCTCAAATGTTAAAGATCAAAGTACATGTATGTGAAATATTTCGCATACGTCATGTATGTATGTGTATTTGGCTTAAAATGGTGTGACATATAAAGATTTAAATGGTTCCATGCTTTATCTCAGAGACCCAAGCCAACGTACTAAATGAAGCCGCTTGCGACCACCGCTCGGCGCGAGAATCGTTGCAAGGGGTTTCCTAATCTCTTACCTGTATTGCAGGGCAGATCCAGCGGTCGGTTTAGCTTGAATAACAATAGGTCAACCTTTTCAGTGGCCTTGAATAGAACGAAAAAAGGCTTTCAACCAAAATTTTTGTCTTAAGAAGGTTAATTTTAGGCTTACAAGTTACAATAGATTGAACGGATGTACCAATAGTGCAGATTAAAATAAAACGTAACATCACGCCTGCAATCCCCGAAGAGGTAGGCAGAGGAGTTAGTACACTCCCACGTTGTTCCACTGACGCTATACGTTCCATCATGGAATAAGCGGTGAGTGTATTGCTAGACACTGGGCCTAAAACCAAACTTCGACCTACTAGTAGGAACTACAAGTTAGAAAAACTATTTCGGTCAGTAGCCACACCATGCGACCAAGTAGACAAACTAAAAATTGTTTATTCCCGATTTATACAGTAATGAATGACGTAAGGAAGTAAATAAGTACGTTTGTGTAGCCGTCGCGGTGGACGGTCGCACTCCGCCTGGTACATAGTTTTGTTGTGCAACGTAGAAAGTTCGTTCGGAGCTGCCTCCGCGCGACGTCGCTCCACGTACCGATCGGATCACTGGCCGCTGCTCCAATTCCGCCACTTGAGCTGCTTACCTGTTGTGTGCCCATTTTTACTACATAATGTTTATTAAGAATCAATTAATCAATTGTTATTATTTCAATAAGCTAAATTCTTTAAAATACAGGCAGAGGGTTCCGAATGTCAATTGTTTCTATCCTTATAGACCTGACGAGCGTTTTCTCATTTCATCTCAACCTTTTCATACGCGTTTGCTGGTTTCAGAGACTTGTGACCCCCCGTTCAATCAGTATCAAATGCATTTGGTTAAGACAGGTGAATCTTTGTCTTTTTTATATTTATCTCAACAAACATGACGCAGTGCTCCGGTAAAACCTCTGATCGAAGCTTATTCCACATTTTACTTGTGCATTATACATTGTAGTAAAAATCAATATACAAACCAAACTGTGGAGGACCGCCACGAGTCCAGTTGATGTGGATGAAAGCTTAATCTTTGGGTACTATTCGATGGAGGAAAGGCATCATAAGCATCAAGTCAAATAGTTTTTCCGAGCATTAACCACTGAAAAGCCAGTAGAATAGAAGGGTTCCAATTCCCTTCGCCTGCTTCAGTATCCCAACCTTTCGGTAATGCTTGATTCAGTCTCTGCATGATAAAGACTTTGCGTTTTAACCTGCATCTATCAACATTCGCATTGTGTATTCACCCGGAAACCATAATAAACAAAAAACACCGAGAAAAACTCGCGCTACCATATCATCATTATTTTGTTTTTGCAATACGGTAATTATTGTGTTGGTTTTAAAAGGGTTTTTCCGTTTGGCAGACTGTGCTGTTATTTACACGTTGTCGCAACGCAAACAACACATTAGCTTAATTGTTTCGATCTGTTGTTCAGTTTTAACGTCTCTTTGTTTCGCAGTATTAATAGCTTCTTTATCTCTACTAAACATTTGTTATTCGCTAATGTTTACATGTTCAAAGTGTTTCGTCAATACACATACTTATGCAGGTATCTGGTATGTGGGCTCGAGTGAACTAGAGCACAGTGACATCGGCTCGGAATGCGAGTGCGTTGCGCAACTGGTTCTGCCGGCGCCGGGCACCGCGCAACGTGCCGCCCGCGCACTGCTATGTGTGTTCTTGGAGAAGGATAACAGTTTTGTTTTAACGTCTACACTGAATAAACTGACAGGAATTTTTTACTGCCAGCGTTGCGCAACTCGCCTCTATATAGTAGCTGCTGAATAAGTGCGACGATCAATTAAGTAGGTACCAACGGTAGGCAGAGAGGGGGGGGTTATTCATAAACTATGATCACAGATAATTTTCTTTGCCACATTAAAATTTGTTAAAGTCGTCATAAAATGGTTGCCCCTTGAAAGAAGGTTTGACCTAACCTTCTTTTAGCACATATTTCACACATGTGTGTCTAGGTCTGCGCTTTTGATTCTGTTGTTCATGAAAAAATTTTACTTAATAATAAAGGTCGAAAACAACTTATTAGTACGTTTATGAAATAGTTTTACATAACTGATGACACTGACCCCACTTATACGCGCCTTCTCCCTGCAACCCGATTACATATTATTCATGAATATTATCTATATGTTAAGTCATGTTGTATTTTTATAGAGATTTTATGTTTAAAACACTTTTGTCGTATGCACGTAATTCTTAAGAACTGGAGCTAATGACCGTCTGATCGCGCACCTTACCTAGGTATACAGGTAAATGCTGCAGTCGGGTACCATCATAGATGGTGTCTGAAGTCATTCTCTGCGATCTTCAATTCGCATGCGAAGATTATGGGCAAAACTTTGTGGAAAGCCCATGTCCAGCAGTGGACTAAGACAGGCTTATAATGGCGAATGGAGATAATGAAATTTGTATTTTGTGGTGATGTTGCCCCGCATTCAATATGTCATACAAATGTACGCCTGCACATCGCAGTGGCATCGAGTGCAGCTGGACGCCGGTGATACAGGGGCAAGTGACGAGCTCGCTGGGTCGTGTGCCACGTGGCCAGGAAAAATACTGTAGTTTCCGCGACACACGCCGTGGGAACGGGCTAATTGGCGCACCGCCGCGCGTCGTCGCCTGGGACGAGGCTTTGTTCATTCACTTTTTGTATTAATTACTCGTGCTGTTATAGATAGTTACGTACTCGTTAATAGCTCGATTAAGTTGTTTTCTTTCCGGTTGGTCTCATTTGAATCGACGGGAACTGGTTACGTCATGAGCGAACTAGGCGTTTGAATATATAGTCAATGTTTGGATGTTACGTATAATGTTACACCTAATATTTTTATATGACGACTTAAAAAAATGTTTTTCACACGAGTTTTTTAACATTAGTAGCAATTGTCAACTTGAATTTATTTACATACCCTACATAAGGAATTAACAAATATATAAAATAGCAGTTGTGTATTTTCCGACGTGGGATATTTTGACTGATAATAGTTAACGAATACAAATAGTGAAGCGGTGAGTAAATAGGAGCCGCTCGCACGGCCCCGCGCCCGGCCGCAGCGCAGCCTTGCCGCAGGCGGTGTTTTTGCAAAACAACGCCGTTGCGCCACCAGCCGCAGACACTCGGCGAGAACAACCTCCTGCTCGCTATTAATAAACAAACCGGAGAAGCGAGAACGTCTGCGGGCGCAGCGACCGCACGACGCGAGGCTCCACCGACTCGCCACGCCGATTTTGTTAGTTTTAGAAAGTGAATGAGCGCACTATTTTTACCACGAATATGACCACTTAATATTAGGTAGGGATCTTTCCTAAAATTGACTATTTCATGGATCAAAGAAACATTATGAATTAATTAGCGTTTTAAGATGAGCAACAATATGCATAATGATATTTTCACGTAAGGAAAAATATCCTTACAATGCTCATGTAATGTATGAAGATAAACAAAAACTAACAAAGTTCAACCGCAACCATTAACTAGGCGTGTATTTGTTTTGCTGTGTGCCAAAATATGTTATTGTCGGTGCTGTGAACAGTCGCTGTGAGTGGCGAGCACAATGGACGTTTACAAAGGTTGTCCGCTGTTTGCTGCGCGCTGCGATGAATGGTGCCCGCACGGCGGACAGCACTACGGGCCGCGGCAAGGTCGCCGCCACAATTAGCC
>DWME01002174.1:0-21763 GCA_018244795.1 Parelbella ahira ahira | reverse complement strand
TATATTTATAATAATAATTGTTGTATTAATAACAAATATTGCCGTAGTGTAATTACTTACAAATTAAATAGATGATGTCAAATTATTAAAATCTTATTACTGCGATAAAAACGTGCGGCTACAAAGACATAGATTGTTAAAATTAAAAAATTATAATGTTTTAACTGGTAGTAAACATTACATACATTTCAGGTAGGTTCTGAAGCACTAGCTGCAGTGTACTTAGTTACAATAAACAGTTATTGAGACTATACACACATCTATGTTTATAAAAAAATGTTAAATAAAAATATATAAGTAACTTATGTTATCACTAGAAAGAAACCAATTGCCAACTATTAACGTCAGTTACATGGATAGTTAGCGGGTTCTATGTGCCACGCGAAGACGGTGACAATCCGTCTCGTCTACTACCGCGCGTGCGTATCGGATGCGACGCGACGCGCGATCGTATCAACCGGCGTTATGGAACACAGAAAACATATTTCATAACAAGCTGCCTACACTAGCTCTTCGGGTTCGACTCTGATAACGTAACGTAACGCATGACATGCTCACACATAATAATATATTCATACATAGGTATAATGTGACCAATTAGTCGGTAACATTAGAAAAAGTGTAATAACAAGAGAGATAATTTTGAATGGATTATACTGATGCTGTATTGTGGTGTTCCTCAAGTCTGTCTATAGTACGACGCGATACGTCAAAAGCGAATACCTATACCATACGAAAATATTACTAAAATTATTCTGCCGAAGTACTGGAAATTATTTACCTGCGATTTATTTTAAATTATAATCATTTAAAACTGCGGGGCATAGCTACAATATACTCGGTGATATTAGAATAAAAATTGAGTTTTAGAACAGCAAAGATCTGTGTAATGTAAGATTTGTTTCATTCATAAGAAACATATAAGCACTTGGCTTGGGACACGTAGTCTCTAGTAACTGATGATCGATGAAGAGTTGAAGATAAGGCAGAGTGAGAAATTAATCAACTGTTAATCACACGTGCCGCTTATCTTGTTTTAGGGTTGTTTTGAACATATTAAAATTATTAGAACCGTTAAATGAACATCGTGGCTTTTAAAACCTGCTAATAACTTACTAATTGTGTATTAGGTTCTTCTAACTTACCTACGAAATGAAGAAGAGAAATGATATTATAATCCTGACAAGCTATTTATGCAACTAGTTTCGATTATTTTGAAAAGAAATCTGTGTGAAATATAAACATTTTATTAAATATATTTTTCTCCCAAAAATTAGTCAGAACGATGGGGATGCAATTTATAGAGATTGTGTCTAAATAATCTCTAACAATTGCGCTAGAGTATTGGAAATGCAAAGGTTAAACATCGAATGTATGTACATATATGGAGACAATTAAACATTTTACAATAACCAAAAGCAAGGTGATAGATAAGGGTGTGATAGCGCACACCTATCAGAGCCGCGGTAAGTATCAAGCTAATGTATAGTTAAGTCTGAGTATAAGATTAACAGAGACGTAAATTGCAAATTTTTTAGCTTATCGTTATGATAATGGTATTATATTCACAGAATTTTATTTAAGACGATTAGATACTGACATAATAAAAATGCACTTTAGATTCGTTTTCTAAGGTAATTGGCATTCGGTGTACTCCTGCTACTCCGTAAGAGATCTGGCGTGATTATATAAGCGATTTTGGATTTATGCCACAAGATAGCGTCAGTTAAATACTCATCATGTCAATTGTCTTTTATGACATAGGTGTTGGATGAGGCGGAGCCGTTGTCTGGGTGTCAACTCTAATTACCAGCCGCAGGTCCAATAAGCGCGTGCTAAGACCCGCGGCGATCCATTAATTGGGGCAACAAGCAGATTATTTACGTACGTGTGCACATTACACGTGCTGCCGTTAAACATTAGCACCTTGTTGTCACGTAATTGACACTATGGTGACTTATTAAGCAATCGTTGTGAACGAGTTTTATTAATATTTCTATTATATCATCACGCCGGGTCTCTTAAAGAGTAGGAGGTGAGCATCGAGCGGCAAATAACTCTACCCTTGCAGACCCGATGTGCTCCATCCGTATTCGTCTCCCACTTCTTACACGGATGGTTAAATAGATAAACTGAAAAAATTACAAAAGAAAATCTGTTTCTTGTAATATAATTATATTTGTTGTCACAGCCGCCCTGGTTGAATACATTTTGTATATATTTCATGTATCTACCTATTACCGTTCAAACGATACTGATACACGGAGAGCGGATGCTTAATAAAAGGATTTCGTTAGCGCCCTTTAGTTATTTAATATCAATGGAAAATAAAGTAAGTGTAGTCTATGACTTAACATTTAGATTTGCAATGAAAAATCTACACATCGCCGAGGAAAATCGACACATGTTTGCTAATTGGTAACGCAAATAACATAAATAATTCGGTGCGTACCGAGACACTTTCAAACTTTACAGGATAGGCATTAGCGTAACGCGTTAGTGAAATCGGAAGGAGTGGAGACGGACGGACGGACGTTCGTAAAATCGATATTCAGGTTATTACATTCTTGTCCCTGGAGATTCTTAATCGTACATGTTAAACACGAAGATTAAACTTATGAAGGGGTAATGAATGCGAAATACGTCAAGTCCATAAAAAAAGATATAGGTACTTGGGACTTAGCGTTCATTGTTTACTTCGTAAGGGTGCTCGCGTGATGGTATAAAAATAGTTAGGCTTAAGTTGATATTTACTGGCCGATTCAAATTTGAATTTAATACTTTGATAGTACGAGACATTAAAATAAAACTCCAATATTGTCATTTAGTTCCAAAATTTAAATTTAAAATTACAACTTCTGAACGAACATTTCTGGACTATTTGAGTAGTGGCCAAACCCAATCCAAACACATAACCATTAGGAAATTCTGATAAAAGTATCTGAAAAGCGTGTTACCCGTTACAAAACAAACTTTATTTTCCTTTTGTGTTAAGCAACAATAATGGACTGCGCCTGATTCAAATGTATAAATAGAAATATGGTTTCGAGAGCGACCATAAAAATAGCCACAAAACAATAAACAAACATTGATCTCGGGAAGAGATTAACTTTTATAATCCGTCAGAAAGTTGAACACCGCTGAGTGTAGCGAAGGGATTAGGAACGGAAGCGAGTGCGGCTGGTGTGCTGCTGGAGCTGCCGAAGTGGAGTGTGTCACGGCAGTTATCAATCATAACTACTCGACGCACGCACGCCGCCAGATCTGGTACATGGGGCACGCTGGCCGCGCCGACCGACATCGCCGCTCTTTCACGACGCGCGACATACATACATGCACACAAATATATTCTACCACATGCCACTAACACTCAGTATAATATGTAAATCAACGTTAACACAAAATCTTGATGAATACTAATCACATAGAATGCAATAAAGGTCGCAAATATGTTTACAATTCAGTGTTAGAAATGTGATAAATATTGTTCCGAACGCAGAATGATTACTACCTAATTATTATTATGTCGTCACAGCGGTCCAAGGGGTAGGTAGAAAGTACCGAGTGTCAAATGTCTAACATTAATTAATCATTTATATTATTTTATACAACATCGTAGCATTATCTCACCCCCTATTCCATGGTGGTACGTACGTACAACATAAATGTTAAATCGTGGGAGTGAACTGCACTCCTCTGTCTACCTCTTCGGGTGAAGACAGGGTGATGATATGTTATTATAAAATGCATTAATCAACATATCACAAAGTAACTGAAAATGACTAGCGCGGCCACAATAACTGAGAAGCAATGTTGGTTTACTGGTCGGAGTAACTCGATACTATATTCAAGGTAAGCGATATTGTCTAAGGTTGTAAATTTGGACGGCCGTGGCGGCAATGTGCACTGTGGCATGACATTGGTGACAGTCGGTGAAAACAGAAGAAAAACTTATACTACTAATATAATTAAACGTTAAAATAGGTACTGCAAGGGGTAGTTGTGAAAGTCGCAAATAATAACCGTACAATAATGGTGGGTATTGCACTTACACAGTTGGTGTCATCTTAATAGTTTGATTTATATTTTTGTGCAAGGAAAGAATTAAAAATCAAATTACATTGAGACTCTTGAAGGACGTGGGTGATCGAGACTCACGTTTCTTGACCAGATAGGTCAGGCACCTAATTAGGAGTCATAAGTCGCCGACACCGGCGTGCGTATTTGAAAAATATTCGGCAGTCAGTGCTCTCTGCTTAGGCTGTTAGGGGTGAATAAATTGTAACAATCATATTTAAAAAAAACATTAAATGAACTGTTCCGTAACTGTTTAATATAGTATAGAGTAGCTGCTTAAATGTCGAAGTTAATTTAACTGTCGCTACCGTCAATACTGAGGACTCTACTACTTCTTCTAACAATTTTTAAATATTTACTAAATACAACACAGTGCAGGCTTTGTAATGATCATTCGTTACGTACATTTTTTTGGGATAGCTAATTTTATTCTGCGTCTTCACACCACCCTAATAAATTTTAAGCTTTTCAGGTCACCTCCTGCATCCGTCGCCGCCGTTCACGGTGTCATAATCGCGATGTCGTAAACAGAATAACAAATTCTAAAACAAACACGTCCACACCAATTAGCCACATTAAAATCGTATAAACTCGTATCAATTTACATAATATTGGTTGTCTATAATCTGGCTACTGAGATCGCTGTGTCGAAACTTCCGACAGCTTGCGACAGAGTTTTAATAAATATTAGGCGCTTATTCGCTTGTCAACTGTGTCAGTTGAATAACGAGTGTTATGTAACGCGCTTACTCCGACACAATGCTCGTGTGTCAAACATGATATATGGATTTGGCATCGGCTCATCGGCACTATCTACTTAATTGAACGCTACCTCGCGCGCACACTCTACGCTATGATTTATGTGTTTACGGATAATTGTGTAATCCGACTAATGAAGCAATTCGGCAGCGCTGAATTATTGAGATATCGATACGACGTTTATTCTAACTTTTCATGTAATTTGACCTCAATAACGTCTGACAGGCGACAGAGGAGTGACAGAGTAACCTGAATTCACCGGCCCCGAGTGTGTCCGATCGAATTAAACCAGTTAAAATTATATCATTGGCAACTGACGTCAGTAATTCGATGGGCCGCCGCGAGCCGCGGTCAGAAACTTCGACAAATTACACTTACTTCAAAACTCCAAATATCTTTCTCCAATGTTACATGACTAACGATTATTATTACATAATTCGTATTAATGGATGTAATGTGAAACCGGTCGACTGTTATACGAATACAATATGATCAATCATTAACGTCCGCTAGAATGTTACAAAGTAACGACAAAATATAATGTATTACCATTTCATAATAACTACAATATGTGTGTCCAAACGATTATGTGATAGAATTTAACAATTTATAACAACCAGCAAAACTTGAGGGAGAACACGGTAAGAACTCGTGTTCGCCTGCTAAGCCTATATAAAAATTGTTGTTTAACTAGTTTATATTCAACACATGAAACTACCCACACATAGACAGGACACATGTAAGTGTGGACGTTTAATGTATACATACATGTGTCATATCCAAACGCGTGAGGTACTAACCGCACCGGCGCTGAATCGGCGATTGGCCATTAATGCAAATAGCTGTCTTCGTGATGGGCACGTGGAACTCCCTACAGCGACTGGCCAACTGCTTACTGCGCTGCTGTGTCACCACTAGTTCCAGGTCACGGTAAAGTAACAACAGGCGTGTGGCATTTTTGTAAATGTATGCAAAAATATAATTTCTATAAATTGTTGTTTATTAAAGAAACGACAGCCATTTTATAGTTTCACTTTAATATTATGTACTCACGCTTTTTTATTACATTATTTGATTATGCCTTTTCTTTTTTAAGTTTTAGGCCAGACACTGGCTGATAATGGAGGCACTGATGTCCGAAGCCGGTGTGCGTGTTGGAAGAGCGTGATAAATTAAGAATTTTAATATCACATTATGAAATACAGCCTTGTACTTTTTTCAGTTATTTAAATCAATTCTTTTTAATTTCTTTTAGACATTAATAAATCCATGATATTCGATTACATAAATGTATTCTTATGCCATGCCAATTTATACCTAACCTATTAAAAGTTTGTAGGAGTATCCTAATATGAGTAATAAAGTAAGAGTAAGTGTCAAATAATTTGTATAGTACAGAAATACCGCACAAATCTGTTTCAATAACCGATTTGCTGTAAAATAAAATGGCATTGGTGTATAATATTACGCTCGTCACGACGGTTGGGAAATGCCGAGTATTACGAAAAAGAAACTTTTCAATTAGGTTTCTCGAATGTTAACCAAATCATTGTATTAAATTCGAAATGTCGAGCAAAAAGTTAAATGGAAATCACGCAGCCCACAACTTATTTTCATCTATGACGAAACAGCGAGATTCCAAGGTAAACATTTAGACTTACGCCTGTCGTTGAGACATTTACCTAAACATAAAAGTCTAAGATGTTCCAAATGTAAAATACCGATGTCCGAAATAAAACTATGAATTAAACTGAAATACACAGACGGGTGAGGGATAGGTGTGCATGTAGACATGGGTATGAACATTGCTAAACACCAAAAAAAAGAAAGGTATCATATAACAGCATCATAAAATTACAGCGCAGTTTAGAAAATGGGTCAATCGATTTATGAGGAATTATTTTTAAATTATATAATGTAGCAGTCTTGTACAATTATATGAATGAACCTGAGCCCTGCACGAGTGGGCGCGCGTGATCCGCAGGGCAGTCGGCGCACGCGATCGTTCGGCTCTCGAACAACCCGACTTTATGTTACCTACCTTATCTATTGTTATCTAAATTACCTACTTTATCTATTGTTCAACAAACTCGTTTCGCTCACACCCTGCCTCAGTTTGCATTACTCGAGACATCCGACCGTCTCTCGCTCCAGAAAGGCTAACCTCATCCGAGGAAACCTCTGTTACAATCTCTCGATTTTTGAGATTCTTGTCCCACTGACCGTATTGCGAGCTTTTGTCTCCAGTAATGAAGCCAAACAGAACAATGAGCATTAGATATTCAATGAAAGGAACAGATTAAGCGAAACAATAAAAAATGAATTAACGATTCGATCGCTGCGCTTTCGTTATTTTGCAAAGAAAAGCTCAGTCAGCGATAAGTCGGTATCGAAATCAAAACGAGTGTAACTGGAGTCGCCCCGGTTTCTCGACGCGTATGAAAGGTTGGCATTTATTCCAAAAGAGTACTGACATGCACATTCGGGGGATTATCACACACTGCACATTTCATATTTCATGTAATAATGATACGACGCCCGTTCTCTCGGTTATTTAATTGTGACGGTAGCCACTCGGTACCCTTTCTCCGTCTTCGTCGGTACACACTCTGACTTCAATAGGGCATTAATTTATTTATACACTACCACTACACATACATATATGTTACATTACACATCCACTGAAAGCTCTTTAGTTTATTGTTAATGTCGCGTCCTGTCCCTTGCCTTAAATACGACACTGTTATCACTTGTATTGATTTAAAACATTAAACGATACCTATTAGAATCATATAATTAAAATTCACTTTTCGTTCCTCCAAAACTTCGAAAGTATATGGTCTTATATACTTCAGTGGAAGCCTTTTTGTCTCATTATTATGGAATTCTTTAGCAAACTCCTCCTTGCTGGTTCTGTGTGATCAATGAAAATTGTTTAATTAGTCAATAAAAAAAGAGTTAGTAAATACTGCGCACCCGATGTTGACTAACAACCATGGCACATATTACAAATATTAAACGACGGTCTCTTTTTTCGAATGGGTAAATTTAAATAGGTACTTTATACATCGAAATACCAATATTTAAAACTGTAAATCAAAGGGGCATTGCATACAAACGAGTCGATAACGCGCGATAACGAAATAAAATTGGAAAGTGGAAACGGTTAAGGCTTATAATAAGCCGGTGATCCTCATCATCATGCGGAGTGGACGCGCATTAGCCATGCGGGTGAGGTTGCGCTCCCGCCGGCCCGGTGATTGTTTACAGGCACACACGCGCCCATTGTGTTCGGTCTCGCGCGCTGCCTAGTAAACTGGCCTTTATCACTTGTACCATAGAGTTGACGGTGCGTCCACTGGCGCGTCGTGGCCGCGGCGGCCACACGGACTCACAACGATATTCCCATTTCAGGAGTTCGGTCACGACTGACGCCTAGCGAGCGCTTCGGAGCTGCGTGCTGACGCTGGCCGATGCTTATGACGTTGGAATAACTTTGAATACACTAATTAAGACATGAATACACAAGGCGAATGAGAGTTCGAGGAAGATATTATAGTTTTTATTGCCAACTGCGTTCCGCCAGATAGAGCTGAGTTTCTGTTCTGCATAGTGATAGATCATAAAATTATTTTATTACATTTCCAAATGCGGTTAAGTATGAAATATCTTTTTGTTGCTATAAAATTGTCTAAAATAGTTTTATTGGTTTTTTCCATGATTTTGCTTTAATGTATGAGAATGGCATACGTAGTTTATTAATGGTCTTTGTCATTTAAAAATATCTAATTCTTTATAACCTTACTAAAACAAGAACGTACCTAACGCTACAAAAAATCATAGATAGATTATATTACAGATGGATTCTTGGTAGCCACACCTGTCAAGTAAAGTTACACAATCATAACTTAGGAAAGACCAATAAATTACATTACTTAAATCAAAGTACAGTTTTATCGCTCCCGTACTGATTATCAAATTCATTTTAAGTTTAGCATGTGTTATCTCTCAGTACTAAGCATCGTACCAACTCGTCACTGGTTTCGGTTTGCTCATTACAGTGCTCAAGTCTGAAGGTTGATAAAATCAGCATTCTCTCCAAATATTACGTTTCCTTTTGATATCGGTACAGTCACGACTGGCCGTGCTCATATCTGCGTTACACTTTGTTTGGGTTGACATTAATTCTTATGTAATTAGAAAGTATGCAGCCATTGTATTTATGGTCAAGCGACATTCATTTTTTCGAACAAAACAGCTGTCTACTTAATTGAAATTAATTTAGTTTCTCTTTATCATTAATAATCTTTTGTACGACTTATTGAAGTTTAACCTTTAATGGAACTTAATAATTGACTTGTACAACACAATTAAAAAACGTACTATTGAATATGATAATATCATCGTCAGTGTACAAGAGAACATTATAAGAAACATGAACCTATTAGGAATTAATGACGTACTTAAAGATGGCTTACGTGCTAATTTCCAAACACCGTGGACAAAGCCCGTGTTCGATTCATAACATTACCTACTAAAGCATATCTTATATTCAAATTAATTTCCTTTTAATCCTTAACATACGAGGTTGGCAGTCCGCGCACGCGTTAGTTCGCCTGGATTTACTGAACACCTTCGAGAATACTAAGCGATCGTAAGCCGAGTCGCTACAAAAAGACAATAGCCAATAAAGAACATAGAATGGCATTTAGAATACGTACTCAAAAATATTTTTGAGGTCATATCGCTGTAGTCAATTTAATTTGATATTATTACGGCATATTCAATGTTTATATTCTCAGGCCTATTATACAACAGATAAATGAGTAATGAAGTTTTTGAATAGTTCCTTCATTTTTTACCTATTTTATATGAGCACTTTTGAAATGAAAAGAAAAGCACAGAAGGAGAACATATTCCGTTTATACTCTGTAATCTGTTTCAGGGGACATCTGACTATAAATAATAGTTTAATAAACAATAAGCATATATAATACTATATACGAGTGTACCTATTAGTACTAGTGCGGTGACTCCGTGGCGCGCTAACAAGACGTAAATAATGAAATCTTCAGTACTTATTTTGGTAAACTATTATACGAGTATACGGCGGCGTGATGGATGTAATTTTCTCGCTGATAACACACCCACGGCCGCACATCATTAGTTGCCACAATCACTCATGTAATTACAATAATATTCGATGGAGCTGACTATGATTACGTCATTACATATTCCGTGAATAGTCCGCGGCCGAACGGCGTCATTAGGACTCCTCAAAGGTGAACTTAACCAACATTGTTGCAATGGTTAACTTATATTTTACCACGTGCAGGACTCGACTGCTCTGCGAATCCGCATTTTGTCAGCGAGTAAGACAATGGTCTTATCATTCTCATTCTGAGAGGAGACCCGTGCCTTTCAGTGGTACTATAAAAACGACGTCAGGACGGTCAGGTTAGGACGGGCTCGATCGGCTGAAACACTGTTTCGTAATTTCATATCGGTGAGCGTTGTTGTATACAAGTTGGGACCACGATCCATAGTTCTACTCGTTAACTTCTTTATACAGCTTCTCACGTATGTTTTACTTCATGATTCGAACCTTTCGCTGTTACAAACTGTTTTTTAAGTCCATCGCTTATTTTTTTATTTACATAACGTTTTTAGATCTCCAATAAAACCTCGTAACATTAAATTTAAATAAAATTCATGGCACAACATTATTCTAGTGTTTACTCATTACAGTGTGTAGTTTTGTTCGCAAATATAGAATTTTTACCGTCGGTTTCGTTCCGTCACACAAGTAATGTGATACCGGCAATCATTAAGACAAATGATAATTTCATATTCATTAATGAGCCGTATAAATCTCCAGTACTTTCAAAAGGGATCACTTTCACTGCGTATCGACTAAGCTTGCGTACACACGTTACGGTTTACTGATAAGGTTACAATAAGTCTCATATGAATTCGGTAAAACACTGACAGTGTAAGCGCGCCCTAACGAGGGAGGGACGAAATCGAGAGCGTAACGAGTTGCTTAAGCTGCCTGCACATTGTATTGTCACTGACGATTACGAATTGGCTACGATGCTATCACACCTATTATTTATCCACATCAGCTCGGCTACCTTCGGCATCTGATAACGGTCAAGTTACGTTTGAAATTTCTATTATTAATCAACGTCACCTCACTATTCCGTATTTACTTAGCTTCGCAAAAGTTTACAACCGGATAGAAGCTTCAGAAATGTACGAAAGAAACAATGGTTCAATTGGTGTTCAAGGTTTGTTTTAAATACAAGATGTATGCAATGTTGTACTTCGGAGACTAATTCGTTATCAGCACAATCAACATTTTTATCGCTTCATTTATGTACAAGGCGCTCCTGTCAGAATTAAAAGAGTTAAGGGCCTGTTACGCTGACAAAATAGGGGTTGGAGAACTTCGCACGGCTTCCAGATTTTTCTGGAAAATCCTCAGACTTTTTTTATTATATTCTCTAAATAGCCCTGCGAGTCAATCATTGACATTAGCTACAACGTAAATATTACGTGTCCAACTATACTGTGTTACGGGAGTACAGTAGACCGGCAGCCGCGGGGGATCATGCACGTCCACGGCTGTTACGTAACGTGTAGATACAGCGGTAATGGATAATACCTGCTAATGACGAGTGATATTTATAACGTATTGCAGCCGCCGTGCCGCCGCCGCGTGATCGAGTGAGACCAATTAGATAAGCCCATTAGATAAAATTAGCCTCAAACTTTCACTCTTAGGGCGACATTGTTGCAGCGCGGCGCGACAAATTACTGCCGCGGCCCATTACTGCCGTAAGTGTGCGATTATTGCGGAGATATTTAGACAAAAAAAAAAACATTTAAAACGAACGTAATTTAAATGAAAGCTGAACAGCCGCGTTATGTAATGCGGGTTTTTTATTTACATTTCATCACTAGAGGGTTGCTGGCTGACCGCGCAGTCAATTAACCGCATGGTTGTGCCGCTGAAGCGGTGCACTGCGCACGCATGCCGCCCGACCGCATGCTTCCCGCACACTCATCCCGCCTTCCTAACTACTGAGCATTTCCAGCGATTTCGTGAACATTCCATTTGCAAATGTAACATTTTTAACAGTTTTTATACTCGCGCACATATACCTTTATTATTATTGTCATATATTGTCACGCCAGGGCCCTTAAAGCGTAGTTAGAAAACTCTAAGTGCCAAATATTTATATCTTTACAGAGCTGGCGTGCCTCTTCTACATTCTACATTAAATCGTTCATGCTCGACCTTCACTTAATCTCTTTAAAAACGAGTAATTACATAAGTCATCTGTTCAAACTAAAATTGTTGGTCCTTTTAAAAAGCATGCCTATCTAAATTGGTACATCGTAAGGAATTTCAGGGCGCATTCCCGGCTAAGAGGAACTTTCTCTGATAATGCTACGGCGCCCAAGAGGCAAATAGCCATTATATCTTCAACACTGGACGCGCTGCCTCCGTATCAAAATAATTACCTCTCTCCATATTAATTACGTCCTAGAACTTTCTAATACGTGAGATAAATAGCGGTGGTGACCAATAGCGGGTAGGTCTGGCAATGAGACAGCCACTTCCTCAGATGGATGAGTGCACTCACCGCTATTAAGCCGCGCTCTGCCTCTTGCAGTGAAATTTATGAGGCCGCTTGCGGCTTCTAACTTGACGTTCTCCTCTTCATCATTGCGTAACACACCGACTATGAGTGTATTAATGCTAGGGCACCGTGTAACGACACCAAATTAAATAACACAAAAGAAAACTTTACAACGCGAACTACCAAAATTATCATCTCTCTCCTCTACGTAATCGCAAAATCAACAGCTGTATTTAAGCGAACGGATTTTAACAGTGGAGTAATGTTCAAAAGAAATTATCAGGTACAGTGTGAGAGATATGGCATTCACTTTATTAAAAGCTTTTTTACGTAATTATTGAAAACGCACGCGGGATGAATCGACAGATCACACCATTACATAATGCTCCCGAGCCACGGGCGCGGCGCAAGTTGTCGGCGACGCTCGGCAAGTGTATAATTACAATATTACATGAGTAGAGTGCTAAGGTTGGATTTTACGCTTTATTTATCATATAAATGTGAATGTTGAGCTATACAGGTGGCCAGGCAGACTAAGTTTCAGCCACCTTGACCAACCCGAACCCGGCGAGCACGTTTAAAGAGTGGCGAATATATACGCACGTCAAGTATATAAGGATAGAGATATTTAGCACTCGTCCCTTTCTTTATACCCCGTAAGTGACCTGGCGTAATGTTGTAATAATAGTTTACAAAGTAGTACATCACGAATGGGCGATAATTAGTATCATCCCTACCGACGTTTAACTTCCAGATTTTAGGTTCCAGGACTGAAGTCCTCGCCCATATTGCGAACGAAAATCGTTATAACACAATACTCAATACTTACCTACGTCAGCAAAGAATACGACGTTGTTAGATAAGAGATATCATGCTTACCTGAAAATGAAATAAATTACAAAATTAATTTATTATTACAAAATCAATAATTAATATTATTATAAGAAATCAGGTTACACTGATCTAGCTTGTTAGCTTATTAATTATCAATAAACAACAGTTATCACATCTAGCCAAACAGTTATATCAGAAAACATTTTAGAAGGAAGGAGAGGTTATTGAGAACAGTCCGATCGAATTCTTAGAATCGTTACATACATATTTGTCTCTAACGTTGATCTAGGTTATATGAGCAATTAAAAAGGCACACATAGATTAAAATGCCATTGGCATTGGAGAAGGAAAAGAGGCATTAGTTTATCGGTTTAGCGAGGTTTGCGACACAGCGACTGGTGCCGCAACATCCGCCCAACGTGCCGATCGGCCACGTGACCGCCAAGCCACCGGTCACCCAGGTCTCACGTGACCCATATTGTTAAATGTTTTATAAACTACTGCTCATTCACCTGGCGATGATAAGACTGTTATTTTAAACTCAGTACCGCTTAAATTTGTAAATATGACTATAAACTTGTTTACAGTTTCGTCATATTAATGGGAGATGACAGAAAGTTTTAAAAATTGCCCATCTTACTGGTGAAGAACACGTGACGGAGACGTATAAAGGTTGTAAGTTGCAACCACAAACCAACAGGTTGGCCTGTGGAAGCACGGTAGGTAGTAGTTTTTCTGCCGTAAAGATATTAATATTATTATTTGTGTTGCTGTAATATGATTTAGGAGTACAGGTAACCCTCCTATAACACAGCATCCTATAACACGGTTCCGCTACAACACAATTCGTGAATTGAACAAACCCTCCTACAAGACGGCATTCTATAACACGGCTTCGATATAACATAATAAGAAAACTGCAAAAACCTTTGTGCTCAGGCTAAATAAGATAGAAAAATATTAACTCAGTAAAAACTCGAATAGTAAATGTATTTAAGTCGCTAAAATAATGGGTCTCTCTCTGGCTCTCATACAACACGGTTTCACACAACACGGCATTTTCTAGCAACTTAAGTACCGTGTTATAGGAGGGTTGCCTGTACAAAAGTCGATGTCAGTCCTACACTGGTTAACTGTCAGATCTTAACTTCATTCAATAGTTCAACATTAAGTATCGCTCAGCACACACATTATACTTGTACAGCTTTTAAAATTTGCTATTGTTTAAACTTTAGTGATATAATTATCAACCTAAGAAATGGTTGTTTTTATTATATATATACCGCCTTTCATTGTTTAGAGATTGAATTGGTTAAGATCTGCATTAAAAATACGAATAGTCTCTATGAAAACGGCTAAAGAAAACCTAAACCAATATAATATCATAATGTAAACATCAATAGACATATTTACACTATGCTATAGACAGCGAGTCTAAAAATACTTTAATACATATCGCTTAGAATGCCTTAGCTAGGAAGTATACGCGCTGCAAGTCGTCGCCGCGTTTATTAAAAAAAAAACGTAAATCCAGAAGAGGGAAGGCGAGAGTAAGAAACAACCAGTTATGCAGATAACGTTACATATATGTATGTGAAACGCGGTACAAAAACGAGATTACTACATATTATGTTTGGTAAATCAACCGACCAGATAAAATTAGAGAAAGCATGAAACTGTTAGTGATGTAATAGGAGTTTAATGCGACTGAACTACATCCAGCAACAGCGGCTATTTATATAAAACTCGGACCGATGTTTCGTATCATGGAAATAACTAAAGCAGATAAATCTGATACCTACATTGACACTGCCTAGAAGAACCCGAGGCGCTAAAAGAAGCGCCTCAGGTTTGTAAGGACGGAGCATTTGGCGTTAAGTGATTTATGATTACTGCGCGAACGTCCTGGTGTGATCCTTTACAGATAAATAAGCCTAATGTTTAGTTTCGTGGCTGGCAGTGGTTGGATGCGAAGAGCTGAAGATCGAGCTCAGTGGCCTGCCATTGGAGAGGCAATGGACGGAAGTAAGCTGATGATGATGATGTTTAGTTTCGTAATATTCCGTTTCAATATAATATTTTATCTGACAGAAAATGTTGTTTCAACCCGCCTACATCACACACTGTGTTTTGGGTTCTTTAATGTGGGTATCGTATTTCGTCAATACCACCACATTTATTAGTTCAAAATAGTATGTTCTGGTCAAGCGAAGCGAATAATTAAGCTTCTATTGAAACAATCGTGACAGTACGAGAGATGCCTATAGAATGTTTTGATACTCCTTTTATTAATAGTAGGTAGACTGACCATCATGACTTCGTCACAGAAGATTGTTCACGATGACTCTATCTATGTTCACTTCGGGCCCGCGGACCTTCGATAATATTCGCTCTATACACAGCAAGTTTTTGATTCAATATTTTATTATCATTATACGGGCATATACATATCTACATATCACATGTAATTTGTACAATAAACCTTAATATGCTGAATTTAAATTATTACTGCTAACATTATAATATTACATATTCATGAGTTCTTATAACTTTACCATAAACAAAAACTAATGATATCAAAGGACGAATAATTTATCTATGTATTATATAGTAAATATTGAACACCACAAACGAATTTCATTCAAGCTACATACATATAGTATGCAATATTTAGCCAACTCTGTTGACATTCCAACTTCGCGCCTTTAGTCTCGAGAATATTTGGCACGAGACACAAACTTATCATAAGTTGAATCGAGTTGTTTCTTGTGATTTGGTGGTTACGAAAGAGATATTCGATGACAAAGCGACAGTAACATCTGCTCAAAAATAAGGCGACAAGGACAGCCGATTTATTAACCAATTAAGAATAGTCTTAGTAATTTGAGTATTTGTAGATTTGTTGTGTCTATGTTTCCGATCACACAAGATCTAGGGCATTTCAAAACAAGAGTGAATAGGCTTCGTCTACGCATGGGTGCTCCATCTAAGAACGTATCCGACCGTACCTTTAGGCGGTGTCACGACCAAATACTGTACTATCATACATAAAAACAAATATTCAATGTTTTGATTTACATATGGTCAGTAAGGTTAGTCGTTTCCATGTCATTGCACTTAGTACAACAGAGGCAGCCACTCTCACTGCTCGGGCGAAAGTCAGCGCCGCAGTCGACAACACCCGGCCATTGATGAGCCTCGGTCTATAGATCTAACTTAATTTGCACACACACATACATACACACACATGTACCCATATGTTTTTCAATATTTCTCTCATTGATGTCTCAGTCAAGAGTTAAGTTGTCTAGTGCAGTGTAATAGCAACTCGCAAATCGCAAGTCATGCAACAGCCGATGATTTTATGTCGAGGAAAATTGGGTGAAACATAATAATCACGGTACAAGCGGTATGACAGTTGGAACACAAGAAAATTACGACAACGACTTGAGCGAAATGATTGCTGTACGAGTCGCTGGCGAGCTACGGGCCGGCAGACATACTGTGTTATTACTGGTGCTACTTTCAGGTCGGAGCGGAGCGGGCCGCGGCGCAGTGATATTAATAAATAGAACGAACAAAACCGTGGCGAGTTATCGCGGCGACCGCGGCTGTGCAGCTCGTCACCATCATATATATTGTAGCATGGCATATTACCATTTGTTGCAATATATCTATAATAACGCTCGAGCGACCGCACACATAACTATAGTACATAGCAAGACATACGTATTTCGGTATAGCAAATAAAATTACTGTGGAACCACTGATCAGAAAGATATAAATTATAGCATCGCTTGCGTCTGTAGTAGTATGCGATAATATATTATATTCATCAACATTAATATTCTATTTCTCTATTTCAGAAAATACAAAACACAGTAACTATCTGTAGACAATTTTAGTGACTGATGAGTCCAGTACGATCGGCAATGACATTCACATCATGTGTAAATGTGTGTAGGGAACGCACGGAATCGCGTTAAATCGATATACTAAAATATATTTTAGCTCCGTCTGTATCCACCTTTAAGCATTGGACTATATTCCGAAACTTGCTGATAATGAAAGAGGGGAAATGCTCGGGCGGTGTCCAGTGTGCAGCCGGACGCATCTGATGCAGTTTCTCCCGCGCGGTCGCTCACACCGCGCCGCGGTGAAATGAGCTGTGCACGCGCAAGTGAATGCACTCGCGAGCGCACAGGGATGAAATTAGAAAATGGGTATTTTCGCGAAATTCACACACGTGTTGATTTTGGAATAATACCAACAAGTGTACGAAGTTCTATTATTCTAGGCATGTTTTATTGATTGTAATCGAATAAATAGGCAAAGTTTCAATCGCTGATTTTTATTTCTTATAATCATTTTCACTAATTATATAATAGATTACAAATAATTTATTATGAAAATTCAGAAGTAATTTAAACTGATGATTAATATTAATAAGAGTTGGATAACGCCTAGTTTTCAGAGTACATTACATATTAGTTATTTATATATTGAAAATAATATTACACTCCCTCATTTTAATTCAATCATATTACATATTAAACAATGTGTAAATATCAAGTTAGGTTCATTTCTATGCTAGCAGCCCTGTTCCACCTCCGTCCTAACCACCTCCTATATGAGCGTAAATAACCGTGAGATCGATTACCGCTAATAACAACTCGTCGGACAAAACTCGTCTACATTATCACCATCAACACCAACAGCTTGACGCATCATCCCCATTCTGCAAGGAAAACTTCTATCTTCCAAATCGTGATATTTGCGATTCCATTAGAAACTTTTTATCTGAACTAAAGAGCATATCTTATATCGTACAGATTTAAAATTAACGGGCGAATATGAAAATGATTCATGTAGAAAAGCACAGAAACCTTGTACACCATTGTACAGTACAAAATATTTGAATATTTCAAGAGGACGATCAAGTAAACACTACAATAATAAGAATAGTAAATACACTTACAACTAGGACTCTTATTTGACACCTTCAGCATTACATTACACAGGAATGTGCTCGTAACGCAAAAGAATAGTTCTGTGACGCCGTTTGTTCTAAGAACAACAGCGCAGTCGAAACAGCTTTAATCTAAATTTACCTTCGACGGCGCTGAGATTATAAAGTTTATTAATAAACGGTCAAATATAAACACCTTGCAGTTTATATACAAAATCGGATGAGTACAGTTATACATACGAGTTTAGTTTACTTAACCTTAACGTTGCCATGTCTCCGAAAAATCGAGGATATCTTTGGACAAGTCTCCACACATTATACTTTTAATGCTCATTTATTGAGAGAATTAATTAATATTAAGGATTTTATCGTTTGTATGAGCAGAGACCATGGACCCGTGGAAACGGAACATGTCAACAATTATCGAAATTCCTTCCAATTCTCCAAATATTTTATAGACTTCATCATTATTAAAAAAAAAAACTTAACTGTACCTTCATATTTTCTACAGCTCCATATAAGAATAATGAACTGGAGAAATTTAATACGAGTTTTACATTTCGCTCCGAAAAACACTCTTACTGGAAATGGCAACAGTAATCTCAAGGCAGACAGGTCACATCAACGTTTTAAAGCGACTGTTTGCACATTTCATCCCCAAAACCTCCCTTCCTGGAGACAACATCTGCCTCGAGGTAGAGAGGGCATATGAACCAGTGATCTGAGATCTAGCGCCAGGTGACAACGTCAGCAGCTCGGGAGCTACCCGTCAAACGGTACAGGCGTGGTAAGTGGTGGTGGCCGTGGTACCGTGAAAGCTGACTGATCGCATGATTATACGACACGCGTGCCCGTTTATCCTTCGCGCCGTGAAATTGTATTCAATTGTGTGCCGATAGCTTTCTAGCAGCGAGCGCGCTGCGCCCGCGCAGATTAACATGTCGCTGCGGCTCTCGGCTGTTATGTTATCTAAGCATCGCGAAATCGATTACCGGCAACTAAATCGATCTGCCATAACCATTTCGCTACAGTCCATCTATATAACACAGCAAATGTCGCACTTATCTATTGAAATATCTTATCACTTTTACATAGGTACGTGTTAAATGGGCCAATACGCCGTAGGATTGTTTTTAAATAATCGAATAATCAAATTTTAATTTGTAAAAGTGTAATATTTGTTTCAATTCAACATTAACCAATTAAGAAATAAACTCAGTAGTACATTAACTTCGTTAACTGTTATCCACGAAGAGCCCTAAATATTTTTCAATATTACAACACTGTCAACATGATGTGCTAATGACCTTATCTCATACGGTCACAGATTTGTGTTAATAGTAAATAAATAATCATTAGACAGGCGCATATCTTACTGAGGTGGTCGCGCCGTCATCTCAACTGAAACCTTATTAGTGATCTCCAGATACCTTATCCTTGGCAACTAAGCGGTAATACTGTCCCAGTAGTGGTCGCTGCCACATTCTTCAAACCGGTACACAACAATGCAAGCATTTCGGCTTAACAGCAGATTAGGTGCAGCTGCAGGCACGGTTCCATTGCAATGTAGGCTTCAGTACTCTATTATTAAATTAGCGCGCCAGGTCCCTTATAGGGTAGGCAGAGAGCACCTTGTGCCAAGTATCTCTAATCATATAAATCTCACGCGCCTTTTCTAAATTCGCATGTCATTTACGGAGACTTCTAACTCCCTCATCAACCTGATGGTCAAATCTTAAGTAAATAGGTCAGATAGATTTACTCGAGTGCCTTCCGACTTCATTCCACTTCAAATCACGAGGACTTGTATATTCGCAGATATATTTGAAATAACAACGATAAAGAGAGGTAGTTAGGAAGAAGCTCACCATATTTGGAGAACATTATAGCACGATCAGTTAGCCAATTTAACGAGAGAAAACGTTATCAGCGGGTATTCCGCAATTCCGCTTGTCATTTTGTATTATAATGAACGTTTTTTTATCGCTTATGAAAGTATAAGCACTTTCATATATCAAGAAGTTAATAGCATTTTTCTAAACCACTAAAAACATAAAAATATGAACGTAACTCGATAAAGATGAAAATCATATTCATTACAAAGCGACTTTGAACTCTATAATTTCCGTTTACTTTCTATACTACAAGGAAATGACAAAAAGTGGAATTAAAAAAAAAAGATTAAAAACATGAATATTTAGTAATAATAGGGTGGAAGCAGTGACGCGAGGATTATAATAGAGTTGACGCGTTCCCGTTAGGTCGCCGCATTCGACATTAACAATTCCCTGCACCGCTCGGGGTTGGGCCGCAATGACAGAACGGAGCTAATGAAATAACAGACATCGGCTAATAGTTAACATCGCGGGTAATGAGACGCCGCGCACGACCTTCCAGCACGCTTCCCGCAGCTATTGAGTTGTAGGCAGGCGGCCACCGCAACGAGCGGGGCGCGATTAGCTGCGAGTTTTAACGAATTGCTTTTTGTCACTTACATCGTACTCCAACTGATGTTGTTAGACAAACTTTTTGTACGAAATACAAGTATTTTTATTTAATTGACCTACAAAGTAAATGACTAAATTTATATTTTAAGTTTACGTAAACTCAGATGATTCGACCATCTTCTGAGTCTGGAAAGTGGTGAAAACCCGGAGAATATTTATATTTCACAACAATCTTTGTAGTTTGTAGGAGAACCTATAGAGAATTACGTTTTGATCTAAAAATCATTATTGTTATCAACCTTTTTACTGCTGCACTGTTTGACACTGCTCTTCTCTCAGAATGAAAGCGTTAAAGCCACCCGATTTTGCCCTGAAATAAGTGAGATAACGAATTAAGAAATAAACAATGAATTGGTAGCCTTTGAGAAGTCATTGCGGGTACTCAATAGAGGCGGATAAATAGGCGATGTACAATCGCCGCGGGCCCGGGCTGCAGCAGATCGGATCCATTGCAGTGTTCCATTCATTCATAACTCACATATTGCGAGGCGGGTGCTCAATTTATAGTCGTTGAACACATCGCGGCCGCACAATTTGCCACTCCACTACGAGTAACGAACACACGGACAAAGAGATGCTATTGCACCAGCGTGACCGCATAACGGCGTCGGCTATTACCACTGCAGCGCTCCCATGCTGCACCTGTGTTTGAGGATGCGCCTTTCACTTGTGCATCGAAAGTGCAACGTTGACGCAAGACGCAACCTGTGCCCTCCGGCGTTATGCCACTAAACCACAATAAATACTCGAAGACGAAACCGTAAGGATAATGCGCAGACACGACGCTAGGGTCAATTAAAGCTGGGCGCTATTACGTCGGAACACCGGCACGTGTTGCTCACGACATCATGTAAGTACTCTTTAAAGAAGGACTCAATAGTGATGATGAGACAGTCAGCGTGGCAAAATTCTGGGCTAAAACCATTTAGGGACTTAAAATGTGTTTGTCATCGACACGCTAAGAAGAA
>DWME01002173.1:0-21769 GCA_018244795.1 Parelbella ahira ahira | reverse complement strand
AGCAAACCTAAACACAAGAGTCCAAGTAAAACTCCTTGACACGTTTCTTAAACACTGTAAGTGTCTTTGATTCTCGTATTTCAGGCGGGAGAGTGTTCCACAATCTAGAAGCGTGTACTGTGAAAGAGTTAGCGTAAAAATCTGATTTATGGATAGGAAGGCTAAGGAGGGTTCTTACATGTGCCCTGCAGGGCACGTCTCGGGGACGGGCAAATGTAAACTGGCTTCTGAGGTATAGGGGAGAAGAGGGATTGTTAAGAATGTTGTAAAGGATACACAAAACCCGAGTGTTTCTGCGAAGTCGGATAGGGAGCCACTTGAGATCCTTGCGGAATTGAGATATTCTGTCAAATTTCTTTAAACCGAAAATAAAACGAATAGCTATGTTTTGCAAACGCTCAAGCTTATTTAATAGCCCCTCAGTAGCATCCAGGTAACAGGCATCAGCATAGTCTAGTATGGGTTGGACTAGCGTCAAGGCGAGAGAGATTTTAGTTTTTAGAGGTAAGGCATTTTGTAGACATTTCAGCGAGTGTACGGTATAGTGAACTTTTCGGCTTACATCAGTTACGTGGGCAGTCCAGGAAAGATGTTGGTCCAATGTAATGCCAAGGTTTTTGACGGTGTCAGTAAATGCTATCGGAAAACCGTTAAAATATACGGAAGGTAGGGAGGAAAAGTCGAGCTGGCTATGAAAGTATTTGCTTCCTATTATAATTGCCTGCGACTTTGCAGGGTTTACCGAGAGTCCAAACGACCTAGACCACTCGCAGATACGTGCTAAATCAGAATTCATAGCTGCAATTGCCACCGAGGTATCCCCTATAACAAAATGCCGATAAAGCTGCAGGTCATCTGCATAAAGGTGAAAGCTGGAAGTTAGGACACTCGTAATAGAATTAATAAAAACAGAGAATAATAAAGGAGAAAGGACGCCACCTTGAGGTACGCCCGCAGTGATGTTACGCCAATCGGAGGTAGTTTCGCCGAGGCGAACACACTGTGTCCGACCCCGAAGATAAGAATTGAACCAAGTAATGGTAGAAGAGGAAAAATTCAAAGATTCTAGAGTTCGAAGGAGAATGTCGAAATCTACTGAGGTGAAAGCGTTGCTGAAGTCTAACAGGACAAGCAAAGTAAGGGATTTGTTGTCCATTGCACGGCGAATATCATCTGTTACTTTAAGCAGTGCAGTGACGGTACTATGACCAGGTCTAAACCCGGATTGAAAAGGAGAAAGTAAGGAATGGGTTAGAATAAAGGAAGAAACTTGTTTATGGATGACGTGCTCAAGAACTTTAGAGAGAAATGGTAAAATAGATATAGGACGAAAATGGGACAGGCAGGACGGATTAGAGTTCTTGGGCAAAGGAATAATTAGAGCTTGCTTCCAAACTGTAGGAAAGGAAGAGGAGGATATGGAGAAGTTGAAAATATGAGTTAAAATAGGAAGAAGTAAGGAAAGGATTGGAACAATCATTCTTGAACACAGTCCATCATTACCAACAGCGGTGGAAGAAATGGCCAACAAAGACTTTTGAACCTCTTGACAGGATACGGTTGATAGATGAAAAGAAGGGACATTAGCATGTAGGGGACGTGACAGGGTATTATTTAATGTATATGATTTAATAAGAGGATCTAGGGTTACGGGCGGAGCAGTGAAGTGTATGTTGAGGTCATTCGCCTGAAAAACATTGCACACATTACCAGGTACTTTGCCAATGCCTACAGAACGCAGAAATTTCCACG
This sequence comes from Parelbella ahira ahira, assembly GCA_018244795.1. NCBI lineage: Eukaryota > Metazoa > Arthropoda > Insecta > Lepidoptera > Hesperiidae > Parelbella > Parelbella ahira. The sequence continues at coordinate 20,017 of DWME01002173.1, read as the reverse complement.
TCTCAGTAGAGTTTCGATTACAGAGAGAATCATAAAAGTAGCGTCGCTTAGTATCCCTACAGAGACGACTGCAGCTATTACGCAAATTTTTAAAGCGGTTAAGATTCGTTTCAGAAGGGCAGCGATTATATCTCCTCTTAGCCTTGTCTCTCAGGCACATTAATTCTCTGATTTTAGCCGTGATCCATGGTGCAGATTTTCGTTTTACCTTAACACGCCTTTGCGGCGCGTGCCGGTTATATAAATCTAAGATAATATTATTAAACCTACGAACCTTGTCATCAACACTGGTACAAGCAATAAGAGGTGTCCAGTCCGTTACACTCACGTCACGCTTCAATGCCTCCAAATCCACACCTCTAAAATTGCGGAGAAGTAGATAATGAGACTTTTGCTTTGGCGGCCGAAGACGATAGGAAAGATAGACTAAATCGTGATATGAGAAGGAGGCACAGATTTGTCCATGGGAAACAACACGATCAGGAGAAGAGACAATCATAAGATCAAGGAAGGTAGGTGTACAATTAGGGAAGTGATGGGTAGCTGACAACGGAAGTACGTGAAGATTGAAAGAAGACAACAATGTTAGGAGTTTATTGCAGCGAGAATCATTTTTAATTAAGCAAGTATTGAAATCTCCCATAAGGATTATATGCTCGTAGAGTGGGTTAAAATTATTAAGGAGATTTTCAAGGGTATTAAAGTAATCAATGTTAAGATTTGGACTGTAAAAGACCGCTAGTAGTATTTTTGTATGGTTAACGGCAACTTCGAGAAATAGGAATTCAGCAGATTCAGAGTATTGCGGTGGTGAGGAAATAAGGACCTTGTGAGATAAATCGTGACGTAGATATATGGCCACCCCACCACAGCCTTTACCCACTCGGTCATTACGGACAAGGACAAAACCAGGCAAGGCGAATTGCACCGAGGGAAGAGATGGTTTGAGGAAAGTTTCAGAGATCAGTAAAGCATCTAGGTGTGCACTATTAATGGATGCCAGAAGATCAGAATAATGGCGAGGAACACTCTGGGCATTAATGTGGGCCAAATTAAGATTATTAGGAAAATTGCAACGGAGGGAGGATAATTCGTCAGGTAAACATAAGTTGGTAGAAGAATCACTCTCCGCGCTAGCAAAACTAGTGGATGAAGACGCACATGACAAGAAATTATCGTCAGATTCCTCCTGTAAATCCAGGCTTATTAATTATGTACGTATAATATTATATAATATATATTAAGTTATTTCCTGGGTAAATAGAAAAAAAAAATACACACTAATAATAAAATAAGTTAATACTTTAGGTATCTATATATTTCTATTATTAATTTATATTTACGGAATATGTTGATATATGTATATTTATATAAACAATACAGAATAAGATTACAAAAAACAATAATAATAAAAATAACAATCTAAAGCAAATATACGAAAATAACTGCAAAAAAAACTATATAAGACAACACACCAAACAACACTGTACTGGAAAATATTTTAGTGTAACAAATTTCAAATTTTGTAAATTTTATACCACATAAACAGATATAATAAGAAGAATGGAGTAAATTAATATTTGGGTTAAGAAGCATCAATTGTAACTGCACAAGGCGCAAGTGGCACTTTCCGATAGTGGACCGCGAATGGAACGTCATAACGATGAGCTGTCACTAGTGCGTAATGTCATGAGTACAGTATCTAGTAACATATGTCAAAATCGATTGACGGTTGACACAATGTAAACAGTAAAGAAGTGTTTGAAAATTAACGAAACAAAAGTGAAGTGAAATAAGCAAAAACATAGTGAATACGTTGTTAAACTACCGACCTTAGCTCTGTGCAGTACAAAGTATAATGCGACCGATTTTAAAGGGCATGAGAACAGTTCGTGAAGTTGGCAAAGCTAATTAATTACGCCGCTTAGTCCTACGGGAGGCGACCGAGGTGGATCTGGCGGTAGTATCCTTTGAAGACGGATGATTTTTAGATGCACCAGGGTCATCAGCTGTGCTGCAACTGGAGGGATACTGATGGATAAGCGACTTGAGTTCGGCCATCGAGTCGATCTTCCGCCTGTCTTTATTCGGGAGAATAATGATAATTTTTCCTTCGGCTGACCAGCAGTGCTTGATACCGAAATGGCTGCGAGCCATAGTAAACACTTGGTGCCTCGCTTTTGTCAGGAACTCCGAAATTGTTATGCCTGAACCTTTTAGAGCCGTTTTGCTGTCCCAAACAATGCGGCGGCTTTCCATGTCGACGAACCTCACGAGGACTGGACGTGTAGATGCCTGAGGAGATCCAAGGCGATGGCATACCTGTATGTTTTCAATTTTAATATCAGTCACCTTCATTTTGTCGGATAATATTGAGTGAACTGATTCAGGTAACTTTTCATTTGGCTTTTCAGGAAGGCCATGAATTAGGAGGACTTTCCTTCGCATTGCTGTTTCGTGTTTGTCAATACACAAAGAGAGAAATTCTAACTGTGTTCTAATCAGTGTTAGTGAACGACAAACAAACGATTTAAAATCGTGGAACTCTGTTATTAGCGAGGGGATATCCGGATTAACAGTATTTGGTCCTGCTGCAGCCTTCTCCAACTTGTCTTCATATTCGCGCATGCGAGTGCCAAAGATTTTCTCCAATTCCTCCAAATTGTTGACAAGCTGCTGATCCATTTTATATGTGTTATGTGGATTACGGTAGAAAGGAAAACGATTACGTACAGTGAGCTGGTGTTGCAGTTAACTTTAGCACATTTGCACACACTAAAAAAACTGCTTTAAAAGTATTAAAAATATATAAATCGTAGAGCGCACTAAGTTCGCGTGTTAACGTCGCGCTACCCGCAACTTTATTTTTAATTATTATTTCAAAAAACATTAGTTAATGTTGACGTCTCACTTATAAATGGGTGGAGCCAACGACTATGGAGTCTGTGCTTACGCGGCGCCTCAGAGTTGTACCATATTAGCATAAGAAATGTATCAATGCTGTTCGGCCTTTTCATCGCGATTGCTTCACTGCAATCAGACCAGCGCCCGTATCTGTATGTATTTAAGTACTGTATGATGCATGTGTGAATTGTAAAGTGAGTGCATCGCGACTGTAACTCTGCTAACGCGCAACAAAAAGTCGCAACGATTCACCGGTCTAAACCGTAAAGGCCATTCCTTAAATTTTTATTTTTCAGTATAAATTAAATGCCTCATTATTCTGTTTCAGATACCAAACAAATTTGAATAACCTGGTAATAAAAAAAAAATACTACCGCAAGTCCCCCTTTTGCCACCATTTAAGTCAGTGTTGTTTAAGAGGAAATAAAATTATTTCAGAGTTCAAAAGTTATGTGTCTGAATTTGCAAAATTATAAGTTGTATGCTAATAGCGGTCCTAATGTTGAGGATAGAGCATCAGCCATACATACATTTATTCAGATGCGAAATGAATATTCAACATAGCTTGGACCCTTACCTGAGTTGTTCATTATAAATTCGCGTAGATTAGAAGATACATCGACCCCGCGTTTTATATTATTTTAAGCGAAGTTTTATACGTGAGCAAAGTCTCAGTGTTGAATAATAAAAATAATCTAATATTCTTCGTACGACTGTGATACATAAATGAACGAAAGATTAATTGTCATTTGCATTCCTCACGATATAAGTAATTAAAATATCTTTGCCTAACTTTTTAATTGGGTATTCTTCACTATTAAGTTTTATGGCTTTGCAATATTCTATTTTTATAAAAATACATCATCCTGTTACCTTTCTTTCAGTACACTGTACTCGGTCATATTGATAAGCATGTAACGGAAGAAGAGTTAAGTTGTAAGAAAAGTTGACCGATGACCTTAAAAAGGCAGGGGATAGCGGCTGAATGAGGTCTGCGGAAGATCGGGTGTTGTGCACACCCTGGGAAAGCCCTATGTCCAGCAGTGGAACGGTAAAGGCTGATGATGATGAAGTAGAGTCTAATAAACGAACAAGTAGCAGTCCTGTGTGCCGCTGCAGCCGGTGAAAGTCTGCGTTTATAGCGATGGATATCTACCAGTTTAGTTATGGTTGATAACTATAGGAGTATCCACCCAAGGCAGCTTAATGACCTTTTATGGTATTATAAGATTTCGTCCTAACATTTACATAACAGGGTCACAAGTACGCTGACTTGCCCAAAGAGGTAAACCATAAAATTAAAAAAACGTGTTTGCTGGAGAAGATGAGGCACTTAATATCACTTTATTCGAAGTGCGACACTTCCATCAAAGCGTCACTTTACATAGATTCATAGAGCGTAAATAGCGTATTTCATAAAGTGGAGATTGTAAAACAAACGCGGTCCGTTTAACCGACCTACTAAAATTGTTACGATTTTCGTCTACATATTTTAGAGTGATGATGATTTATGAGTGATTTTTATTCTGCTATGGACGCAGGTGCCGAAGGAGACCAAGGCTCACCTATTTCGACCAGATAGGTCGTATTCTGACTGACAGCGGAGTTAGAAATCTCCGAAACCGGCGTGTATGTATGAAGAGATTAATGAATGTTGAAGAAGCAGGGCAGGTATGCAAGGATAGGGATATTTGGCAATCTGTACTCTCGTGCTTATCCCGTAAGGGACTTAACGTGAAGATATGTATGTATGTATATTTTAGAGTTATGAAAATTTCATGAAACACAATGCTTATTACGTAAATTGAAATGCCTCGGATTAAAAATTACAAACTACTGTAGTTTATTATTAATGTAACAGTTAATTAAAGGAAATTACATTGAAATAAAAAAGACGTAACATCACGCATGTAATCCCCAAAGAGGTAGGCAGAGAAGTGTAGTACAATCCCGCGTTTCACCAGGTACGTTTATGTCCTATGGAATAGGTGATGAGCCTATTCATACATACATATTACATTTCTAGACATTGAAGTACATAAACATATGTATGTATAAATAAAACTTATCAATAGAAAAAACAGTGCAACTCACTAAAGTTATGGGATTGATAGAGGTGAATTGTAATAGAACTGGCACTAATAATGCTTACTTTCAAATGATAGTGATACTCCTAAGAATAAGTACTTAGAATTGATTACATTATCGAAATGTCGCCAATGTAAACGCGATGTTCTTAATATGTAACAAATAAAACCGCAAAATTAGTTATTATAGAATCGTAATATCAAATGAGTCACAGCTCGACTAATTGCGAGTACGTGCTGCGTGGAGAGAGTAAAATTATTTTGAATTCTTTCTACACAAAAATATATTATAATACGGCTCCCAAGTATCGGCCCGTAACCCATATTACGTTGTAGAACCGAAATATTAATTTCAAGTTGAAATAAATGAAAGTTCTTCGGATGGAATATCATGTACAACGTAATCGTTCTTACTATACTCTATTTCATACAGTTAATATACATACGAGTAGATAGCTATAATGCTAAATATCCGTCATCATTATTATCAACCCTTTTACCTTTCTATTGCTTGTCATTGGTCTCCCGTCAGAAGGAAAAGGATGAATTAATGTTACTTATCACGTTACAAAGTTTTTCAAGAATTTATTATAACATATAAACTAGCACTGTGTCAACTATTTTATAAAATGATCTTATCTTTATAAATTTCGTTGTTGTTTGTTTGGTATCCACTGCTGGACATAGGCCGCTCCTAAATCTCGCCACAATGAACGGTTACCCGTTTGTTAAAGGATTCGTTCCTTATGGCCCCGAGAGTGGAGAGCATCACGGACCATGTTAGCTTTTGGAACACAACTAGTATTGTGTCCCCATAGATCTCCAACTAATAAGCTCCAACTGATGATGGAGTACAATGCACCGATCTCTCGCGGATGCAGGAAGGGCCCATGCCCAGTAATAAATAAAGAAGATTGCTGTCAAACATGACCACTATATGGAATAGTTTTATTTACTGAGTTTTCGCACATTAGCCCGTGATCAGTATTAAAATGAAGTGGGTACATCACCGTCTTTTGATCTGCACGAAATTCATTAAAGCCGGCCCAGAATCTCAGGCCCGGACCGGTCGACTTATTGAATATTTAACTCGACTTTGAATATATTCAATCCTCGAACCGGAGCACCCCCTATTACTTTGCATTTATCTTTCTATTTAATAACAAAAACATACAAGTTAACAAAGTAATCAGTAGTTTCGTCCGCTACGAGGCAATGTGTGCAGGATAATTCAATTAACTCTGACTCTGACCTCCTATTTGCATGGGAAATTCTCGTAATATTCATTCCGAAACACTGAGCATCATAACAGCTATTAGCATACAATTTTGTTTTAGCTCACCAAAATTTTTACCACACAATTTTTTACAGCATTGTTAAAATGTTTTTTTTTATATCTCCATATAAATTTTGCATTTCCTTATTGAAGGCACAAAAGAATTGTAATAAATTTTTTAGTACTAATCAAGTGGCTTTGTGTTCATTTATATTCGCGTCTGTTAACGAACAATCTTTAAACAGTTTCGACGCTAGCGTTAATTTTAGCTCGAGTGAATGTGTATTTCAAGTGACCGTTGGTATCCTAATTATGATCTGAGTAAAAAACTTGAAGCACTCCTTGTCTTAACGCTGTTTTAAATTATAAATTAATGCATCGTCAGACACGGCGGCTCTTGGATTAATAATCGGTGATGGCCAATTATCACAAACAGTTCGGCTTTTCAAAAAGGAAAATTGCAAGTGGGTCCTGGTAATGTCTTAAAGTATAAATAAAGAAAAATTTATAATTGTCTATGAAACAAAGTAACAGACAACAAATTGGTCCCGGGAGTTGTTGCACATTCAAATAAAAATTCAGTTACCTTTTCTCTTCATGTATGATATGTCGATCTTACTTCTCTTGATAATAAAAATAAATGAATTAATTATGAAATTCAAGAAACATCCAGAAGTTTCCATTAGCTGTCAGAATTTCGAGTTCTTTGAAGTGCGTACGATTTTAGTAATGCCAAACGTTCACAAAGTCGCAAAGTAAGTATAGGTCGGCAAAGGTTCATCCGCCCGCCCTTTATCCACGTTACCGTATAGTTTTTGGAATATTTTGCATAATAACCTTTCAGCAAATATCGGACGTTCCGGCCTGACCAGGGTCTGGCCACGTAAATATGCAAAATTTCCACTACAAAAGCTTGTTTTACGATAAAAAGGGAGAATTCGAAGCGTTGACGTTAGTTCTAAGAATTTTATCCTTTTTTCATCCCGTATTCCGAAAGATTATATTTATAATTTTACTACATTGTTCAACCATAAAACCTATATGTACAAGAATTGACATCAATCTGAACACTGACCCCGCTTGATAGCTTTCGATATAATTGTTTAAAGTGAATGATGGAAGGTTAGAATTTTCAAACGTGATATATTAATTCAATTCACTCACAAAGACATTTTATATGAACTTTTTTTTATAGTTTTGTTTTATTATGACGCTCTTTCGAGCGTGTCAATTTCCTCAATATGTTCTCCTTCACCAAGCAAGGTGATATTTTATCTTCGAACGCACATAACTTCATAAAGTTACAAGCCAGTGCCAGAAATATGAACCCCGCTCTACTGAAGCCACCGTATTCAAAACCAATAAGCAATAACTCCGTGAACTTATATAATAACCACTGTTAAAAAGTTTTAGGTAAAACTTAAAGCTTAGGTACTTCCAGACTCTTACAAATTTATGTACGTACGTATACATACTTAACGAATCGTTAGTATTTTTTTATCCTTATTATTTTTGTACAGTTATCATCCATCGCAGAACATCGGTACGAGTGAAGTACAATTTCACGTGCGATGGATTCTTATCTCTTCCTGTTTCGCGTATTATATGAATTTTGCGGATAGGTAAGGAACACTTTTGATATTAGCCCACTTTATTTTGGTATCAGCCTAATCCTATTGCCTTAAATAAAATTTGTATGTAAGAGTATATCAACGTACATGTAAATAATAAACATTAACTGCTTTGTTTAATTATTGCCAGCTGGGTGTGAGATATGAAAGTCATTAGGTTTTTTATTTTCTTCTATAAATGAAGCGTTTCTCCACAACAAAACTTACATCCGTAAAGATTTTACATAGTATATATTAATCATACTAATTACTTCAGCTACTGAGAAGAAAACTTATCAATGTAGTTATCCATTTTCATTAATTAAATTTTGTTAATTTCTCTTACCCCTGTATTATCTTTCAACTCTTACGATATTTCCTATTTTATATATACCTATACGTGCAAATGGTGCCCAACTAGTGTCATAGAACATGGAACCATTAGCTCACCGGGTATCAATTATTACTGTACCATAAACCCCACTCTTTACGACACACCATCCCAATAATGTATCGGCAAACCACAACTCAGGGGCAATAACATAAAGCGTAATCCTGGAATCAGTAAATCGTTATCATTTGCGCGAATTGCTAAATAAATATGGTAGGCGCTCCAAATTTCGCTTTACCATTACCCATATATACATTTTTACTGGTATTTTTTGTTTTACTTTCATATCAACCATCTTTAATATATACTGAGATACTAGCTGCGTAGTAACTATCCATTATAATCTCTCTAGTCGAGGCTGCAATAAAATTTGCCTAGTCCACTAACTAGGCCACAGTGGGGACTACAAAAAATGTGATATTAATCGAACTGGTTCCCTATCTTCTTCTTCTTAGCGTGTCGATGACAAACACATTTTAAGTCCCTAAATGGTTTTAGCCCTGGTTTGGTTAGTTTAGTTTAGCCCTTGGTTCCCTATGGTCGCACCGCGTCAGAAGAAATCTAAGATACCGTTCGCTCTTATACAACCTATAGCGGCTATTCTTAACACTAATTCAATTTGTGGACATTCGAATTCTACATCATTCTCATTCATTCTTTATCTATTCTCTAAATGCACTTCAACTACACATAATGACCTGAGAATATTATTAGAAATATTACAATCACAAATTATGTATGCAGTTAATCTAGAGTGTAATCTAAATCGAAATACTGCACTACAATTCTTTACTATATTCATTAGCACTGATATATCGCGCAATAAAAAAGTCTACATGAATGACTTAACAACTAACCGATTATTCTGAGGCTCGATTTATATTTGCAGACATTTACAATAATAAAGTCATCACTTTTAATGAACGTTCCTTTTCAGAAATCACATGTTTCTTTTAACAGCTCATTAATTCACCCTGACTGCCTTGTTGGTCGATTGATTGCAAGCGCAAGTACCGATCGGGAGGTCCTGGGTTCAAATTCCGGTTCGGGTACTATTGAATTTTTCTAATTTAGAATTTCTATTAGTGACTCGAAGTCTGGATTTATGCCTAATATATGGTAATAAGCTTACCACCTATCCCATGGGACTTAAACGTAACTTGTGAAACGTGGCAGTGTTCTACATTTCTCTGCCTACCCCTCCGGGGATTTCATGCGTAATATTACGTTTTTATCCTAACTATTCGTTAATTAACCACTGAAACTATTCGAAAGCCATAATTCGCAGCATGTTCCTTGGTAAACAATAAAAGCAGCCCCAGTCAGTCGTACAGCGCAGTGGCCCCGCGGGGAGAGTGCGCTACAAATTATAGCGGTGTACCGCCTTTATTGCTACACGGAGGGTAACAATTAGAACAATTGCCCTGCTTGCTGGCTTTGTTGTTATCTAACAGATAAAAGATTTTCTTAAACTGTGGCATCTTATATTTTTCCCTAAACAGAGTTTGCCTCGACTCTTGCTTACGAATGTTCTAGAATCACTCAATTTGTCCGTAGCATTAAATGTTCAGACATCTCTTCAATTTCAATAAAATTATATAAAACGTACAATCATAGATACAGAGTAAGAGAATTGAATTGGTGTAAGTTAGAAATAATAAATCTGTTTTTCAATACCAAGTTCTCTCTAATTGTTTCACGTGCGGCATGAGCGGTACACCTAAGTAATTAGTAGGGAAGTTTCCCTCAGGACTTGTAACGTTTATGCGACGGGCCGCCTATTTATTTACAGGAATACTGTTCTAGTCGGAAGAGAAATTTAGAAGAGCATTTTTACTTGCCCGATATTCTCGTACTATTTAAAACAAGGTAATTTATAATTTTTTAAGCGTAAAATGAAACCGACAATATATGGTAGAAAAACGCAATAATTCCTTGCCCGTCCCGTGATTCTAACCCAGGACCTTATGACAGTAATAACGCTTGCTATCAATACAACAACGAGTCCTAAAATATAAAAGAAAAAGATGATGTCTAAGTTCTTGTTGAAAAAATTTCGGACGAATTACAAGCGAACACACATAACTAAATGTAAATAAAAATGTTGATAAAAAGTACATAATAATATATACATGTAAGTTAAATTCCTCTCAATATTTAAGTAGATTTTATTATATTGCTTCGAACTTTATATACTGAATTGAACCTAGTGATGGTTTGGAAGCTGACAATGAAGCCACAAAAATGCAAGATATAACCTGAAATAGGCTAACGTATTAGATTCACTATTGCTACTGAGCTAGGAGTCTTACGATCGAGATTCTAAACCTTAGCGATAAGTCTTCTTTCACACGGTAATGTTACTTAAACCATTTTCAAAAAATCAAAAGAAAATTGATATTTATATGATACTTAGGAGGTGTACATAATATATATAATAAGAAAGATTCTTTCTAATATGAACAACTCAAATTGAAATGATGAAAATCACAAATGAGATTAGTATACACAGAAAATGATTGAAGTCTGTCCTTATCAGGATATTATATACTTCAGATAAGAGTGTTTATATATTACTAAAAAGCTCATCATACATTACATTTTCCCGTTTAACCGCGATAAGAAAAATTCTGCAATATTTTAAAAAACGTATACTCCTTTTGTCTCTTAACAAATGAATGGAATTGACAGACTCTTTGGTTAAGTTGATCTTTGGTTGAATTGATCCGTGAATCTTTTATAACATTCAAGGGTAAAATGGAGTGAAGTATTATCATACGTGCCTCAAAGTCTCGAACACAAACAGACACTAATGGCCATTAGCGCATATTATTGATATTAATCACAGACGCTTAGTCTTGGTGCCCTCAGCTGTTTGCTTAGGGCCGCCCGTCTATGTAATGGGCGTGAAAATTATGGCAACTGCTATTAGTAAGGTTTAGCATCACGAACAAATTTGAACTTCATTTGAAATTCATATTGATATATCGTCCCGTATTGTAAGTGTCATATCGTTGTATCAATTGCGATATTAAATCGTATACAAAATACGTGCGCATTCACCTGAAAAGTGTGACACTAATACAATGAACTAACTATTTCGAAATACATATTATTAAAATATGAACAAAGATAAGTTTCAGAGATTATTCGAAAGAATCGAGGAACAAATGAACCTGGCTATTAATCTGTTTTATCATGTCTTGTCTTGTAATTTATGTAAATCTATAAGAATAATTATACAGACACAATGCTGTGACGAAAGGGGCATAATAGACTATACAATTTCATTGTATTCAATAGTTACATTTTTATGAGAACGATCACTATTCGAGAATACGAAAAAAAACAGAACAAAGGAGAATAGCAAAAACAAGATTCCCGACAAAAGCATCAAAAGCTCCTTTCCATATTATCGCGAGCGATGAAAACCAAAAAGCTTTTAATAATTTATTTTAATAATAAATCGATAAAAAGATTTGATAGAAAATTTTGGATTGTTTTAATACATTTGCTCTGTGAGTTAAATTTAAGCTTAACCTCATTTATCCAGCTAAAATATCTCGGCACCCTCAATCTAAATCCGATGAAGCCGCCGAGACTGCATTCTTACGGCATCTTTATCGCTGCGTCTCGTCGAAAATGCTTCTAATGCTGTTAGATAATTTATCTCAGAAACAAGTTACTCTAGAAGTTAACACTATCGTATTTCTACCATGAGGCCATAGTTGTTACGCGAGATGAGTTCTGATGACTTCTGACCATGAGCTTTTCCTCAAACATCACAATTTATCTCTGTTCTCTTCAATAAAATAATAATTAAGTATAAAATATATATGTACATTTTATATATGTATCTGGCAAGTTTAACAAATATGACGTACTATATTCAGGTTTTTTTACATACAACCTTATTACATAAAAATAATATCAACTTAGGCTCTTGTTTCAGCATATTATAATTATTAACAGCTACTGCACCGCCTAGGACACAGTAATTATATAGAAATATTTACACAATTATACTTCTCTCCTGCCCAAGCACTAAACCCTCAAGCCTGTATCTGATTTAAAGTCACTATTATCACTTTAACTTTTACATTATGTATCACAAAGTAAATTTCAAGGATATTACATATAAATATTTAATGAAATGTCGAAAAGAAGGAAAAAGAGCTTAATGTTAAATCCCTAACTCCCAAAGCAAGGGTATATTAATGGCGTAAGCACTCTCTCGTGTTCCCGTACGTGACCAAGAGCCACTCAAACTCAAACGGACATTAATGACCATTATCTGATATTATTGACATTAATCAGAGTCTATTACAGCCACTAACAGCATTTGTTTGTTTAGGCTCGCCCCGACTGTTTAACGGGATCGAAAATTATTGAAGCCGGTGTTAGTGAAGATTAAATGAGATTATCTCGTCGATTACGATTATTGAAGAATATCCACGTTTGTTCAGGCTTAATAGTAATTGAAAATCAAAGTGCTATTCGACCGTCTTAAATTTGTGGGATAAGAGCTCTGGTTCACAGTCAAATATATAGTATAACGTCCTAATAATTACAAATAAAAAAAAATCCGTAAATGAAGTACATAATGGGTTGTGTCCGTTTTTATTTTCCACCGATGACAACGTACCTCCATATAACAGTCTTAGATCTCGACCGTAATCCACAATTCGGCACCAATAGGGACTTCTATCACACGGGCTAAACTAATTCCTGTCTTAGGTATATTTAAACAGACATAGAACCCCCGACATTAATACTTAACTGTGACAACCACGACGGACTCTTTAATACGCGTCATGAAGTATCATTCGTGACAATGTTCCACTAGCAGCTCTCCAACGAAGTGTCGAAAGTATCCAGTTGCTTCACTTTACGGATCGCTTGCAATGTGCAGCCACGTCGGGACTACGTAAATGACCTACATTCATTGAGCGTACTGGAAGTAACTGTCTCCTGCCTCCAAAGTAGGACTAACTGCTTCTTTTAACAGATAATCGTTATTGTTGATCGACAAATCGTTAGTGATATATTGTATAGATGATATCCTGAGGATTAACTCATGTTAAATGGTGGGTAGGTTTTAACCTTATATGTACATAATTATGTATATAGCGTTGAATTTCAATATGTCAGTCTTTATAGTGACTGCATCTTTGCTTGAGTGGTCGCAAGCGCGACTGCGGATCAAGAGGTCCAGGATATAAACCGCGGGTCGATCATTGTTGGGATTTTCAAACCTGAAATTCCCAATAATAGCTTAGATTCGCGTTTTGTGCCCGGGGTATGGCAATAGGCTCAATACTTATTCCAAGACGGGTCGTATAACATAACTGGTAAAACTTGGTAGTGCACTACACTCCTCTGCCTACCTCTTTGGGGATATACAGGTGTGATGTTACGTTTTTAGATATGTCTCAAACGAGGATCAGAATGAAAAAGCTCATCTTGCAGTTGCACCCGCGCCCGATCTATTGTATACGATACCTATATCTTGCACTTTTCGTGATCGCACTAACCTTTTGTGCATATTATCCTCGTTTTACCAAACGTTTGCCAATTCTTGAAATTTTTTAATACATTTATAATTTCTCGAGTAGGTACTCACCGTGGAAAATTTCCAAGGATGACCTAATTACTCACAACTAACCTGGCACACTTAATAAAACTAAACGTCTTCTCTTAAAGAGTTTATTTTAGACATATTGTTTTATGTTCGATCCACCTCACATTCTGGTTATAATAGCATGCCATTATATTATGACGGGGCGATAAAGCGGGCACGTATTTTTCTAATTATGTCTCATAATCTTCAACATAAGATAATTCCGTCCAGTACTTTGACATGCAGCAATAAAAAAGTAACCACTCATGTGGAGTTATGCTCACGTTGTACGTGCTCGCTGTAAATTGTTTATTTTCTTTTTTTAATATTGCTGTGATACACACTGTGTGTAGAATACTGGAATAAATAGCATGAAATCTGGTGTAGGTGTATACACGTCAAATCTTTTCTCTTCCTTTCTGACCTTATTGAGGGTACTATTGGCACTGCTAGTAGCGACATCTAAGAAATATTATTGTTGGTTTCTTTAGATGACATAAAGAATTGGAACTGCTTGGAACTCTGACATTACTAAACTATCCTTCTGGTCTTCTATTCGCCCAGTGGTATAAAAACGCACTGACTGACTATTTACTCTTGTTACGTATATCAAGTAATTCTTATCGGTTTAATTTTCACTGCAAAGTGCCTCCATTTTAATTTACGACAATAAGGCGTTACGTTAATATTTTAATGGTTTATATGCCAACAATGTAACGTCATGCCAGTAATCACCGAAAAGGCAGGTAGAGGAGAGTTATACACTCCGACGTTTTACCAGTTACGACAATGTACACACTATATAAGAGCTGTAATAAATTTTAATATCCGAGCTACATTTCTTACATCTTTAATATGACAGCTGGAATCTACACTGGAGAGTTTTTAATGAATATTACGTCATTAAACTGACGTTAGGCTGTGTGCACATTTGCTTACTTTATTCAATGCAATTAACTGAATACTATTTATTTTTATATCGCTTTCTTTTGGCAGTTGTAATCGTTTTCATTATCCAGTTAGATCCTTCAATTGTGATGATGTGAAGTCTGCAGTGGCATGGTTGACCCTGCTATCCCTGGAGTTCACGTTCTGCCACGATGATGTAGATGTGACATGAGTGATTTTCTGTCTTATGATGATGCCACTGAGCTCGATCTTCAGCTCTTCGCATCGGCTGCCTTAAAGTATTCACTAAGAGCACGAAATGTCAAAAAATTTCTTCTTAAGTACGATAAGCTTCTTCTACAGTCATCACTTTTACTACACTCACACCGGTATCAGATTATACCGTAAATATACTTCGTGAAACTCGTTCCAGCTTGAACTAAAATCTGATATTATTTTCAGTAACAAACGCTTTATAGGTACTATTTGCTTTGACAACATTCCTACATTCGGAGAATTAGAATTTCGTTCTATCGATAAAAGATTCAGCTTTCCTTGTACAGAAATATTTGTACACGAAACACAATAGTACGGGACAAATTGAACAATTTGAATTAGAATTGAATAAATAAAGGTTACTCCACACTGATTTTATTGCTTATAATATTGTTACTGTTGTCGAGAGCAATTATGAATTCTTGTAATATGATTATATGGACGTCTAGTGCAGCCTATTAGCTTTCGCAGCGGAAGTCTATTTCTATTAAATAAATAGGTGTATCATAAATAAAATTATCATTTGTAATATCAAAAAAGTTAAAAAAGTCACACGACTTTTATTGATGGTCGGTCATTTTGAATTCGGTTGACAAAATCATCGCAATTCTTTAATATTCAAATGCCTTAATGTGTAAATGAATCAGATATTGTAAAGAAAAAAATCAATCACATTTGCAGCCTGCTGTATTTGTCACTTCAGATATACATATTTTGCATCCCGAACCATTGTGCGAATCGAATGCCTGGAGATATCTTTATTGTTTGGGCCAACAATGCCTCAGAGGTATTCACTACTTACCTGTCGTGTAAAATACTGAATTTACAATGAGATTTTGAAAGGCTTCGAGTTTAATAAAGAACCTATTTTATAGAGCCTTATTTGAATTTCTTAAGGTATTTCAATAGATTGTTGGGTGATAGGGATCGCTGGCAACGGAGGTGTCATGCTCAAATTAAATTGGAGTTCTTACAACATAAAGCGATCGAAACTTGGAGAATTGAAGGATGACTTCGTAATCGTAGATATTGTTTGCAAAAATACCTATCGAACAATAGGTGGGAAGTCTTTATTTGATATTGTATATATTATTTATTATGAATGTAAAAACAGTAAGCGAATGAACAGGCAGTAGTTTCGCCAAGGGGTGCTGCCGCCCATGGACTAAAAAAATACAGAAAGAGATTGACAGCATGACTCTTAAAATCTATTAGTTTAGTTAGTCTAAGTCATTTATAAGACTATTCCATAGCAACATTAGCGTTGCTGAACGTAGGTATAGGTACGACTCACCAGAGCCGACGTCGGAGTTCTGGTAGTTATCTCCAGTAACACGTGGATGGGGCGCGCTGTCCTTCACATCGAAGGACATTGTTTTAATAAAGATTGCATCAGAGTAAAATAAAATAAGATAAATAAAATGGAAATATATAATTGGGTAACTTAACAGTTATTTTAGATGTAGGTAAAGGTACTGCAGAGGGCAAATGGTCTAAATATTCTAACATTAAATATTTCTTTACCTTTTATTATTGATCAGCAATAAATGAGACAAAAGTCTTCCAAGCTTATAATTATATTAATGATATTATATTTTTACATTACAATTCCCATGAACATTACCTCCGAAAATCAGATTATATGTAAGTAGGTGTTTCTAGTAATTGCACTCAAAGTATTAAATGTTTACAGGTGAGACACACTGAACATCGTGAGGAAACCTGCACACCTTAGAATTTACAAAAAAAAAGAATTTCTGAAGTGTGTGAAGTCTGCCAACCCGCACTTGGCCGCGTGGCAGACAACCCTGTCAATATGATAGGAGACCCATATTCCAACAGTGGAATGACAAATGGGTCGATTATTATTATTTAGGTGAGACACGGTTTGATGAACAAGGGCGTTGCTTCTCAGTTTACATTTAGTCCCTGGCGTCTTTCGATACCGAATTACCGACCTCTTTGCGTCACGTTCCAATACCCTTTGCCGTCCTCCGAGCGTTCCAGGTATGAATACAATTACCCTTTTAAACATTTCCAATTCGAATTTCCATTGTTTGCTATTTCTTATATAATAAAATGAAACGATTATTTACAACGTATGAGAGGTTCCAGAAGTAGGTATTATATTATAATATAACACGAAACGGCTGTACATAACCCTTTCTACGCAAGTCACTGCGACAGGCTAGTTATTTTCTCTGCCATGCTGCTCCAGTACGGATGCGTGAAACATTAAGATATGCGATTTCACATAATATTTTAATAAAATAATTAAAACTAAATTAAAAATAATATAAAGAGTATAACCCGATATTATGTGCTTAAAAATACGCCAGACACGTCTGTATTTCCTCGTTAGATGACAAACACATTATTCGATCAACGTAAGAAATAAGTCAACCAAATACATCTATTATTTCGGAGAAACGTCGCGCCCCAAGCAATTGTATATTAAATTAAAATTATACCGTGAACCGGTTAAACTGATACATAATTACATAATTTTGTCACGAAAAAGTGCATAATTATGTCTTGAGCAATTGACACGCACAAAATATATAATTTTTTTTTATTACAATAATAATTCTTTACATTAATGCATATCCTACGAGTATGTAGTGATGAAGGCTTGCTGCTCGGCAACGGAACACACAAGAACCTTTCAACCTGTGTTAGATTATTCGTATCTAATAGCTTAAATTTGCTTACTAATTAATTAAGATTGTTCTCTAAGAGTACTGTTATCATCAAAAAGTATTTAAAAAATATGTTGCAATTCAATTTTAGACGAAACAATTTACGTACGCGTTTCCAAAATGTAGGTTCATAATTATAATATATGAATACTTAAATTATTTTGTAATTGTAAATTGTAATGTATTTTTACTTTAAATGACCGTTTAAAAAACTAAAAGAAAGGTGATTTATTCCATACGACCCATTTAACGTCCTATTAAATCCAGATCGTGTCATTAACTCTGGCCGAGACCGTTACATTACTTAAGATGAATTTAATGAACCCCTCGCCATAGTTAAGGTATACACTGAGGAATTCAATTAATTAATTTCTGTTAAATTCAACTACATCGGAACCAACTATCTCGGAGCGAGGTGCGTCTTTAAGTGGAATTCACTATCGTCTGTCGACTTAACTTGCGTGTTGTTTGTTCAAATACGAGGCCATTGTAATCGTAATAATGACTACCAATGCATATTCTTTCTCACCTTAATTTTCTCCGTGTTCTCCCATTGTGTTTCAATATTAAAATCATAAAATTATATTAATATTAAAACTGTTAGTAAATGTATGTTATATTTAAACAATTTATTTTCATACTCAATAAAAATAAGTACTTAACTATGACACACAAAAAAATATTTGTTCCTATTATTGTAGACCGTCATGCGTTCCTGTGTCCTTGCCTCATTAATTTTAAAAATAATGTCGCTATTCAGAAGAAAGTCGTTAGCTACCTATAGTACTTTTCACACGATAATTGGAATCTAACAATCTAAAAGCACACGAGAGCACAAAAGAAAACCGTTCAAAGCATAATTGAAACTAACTCTCTCTACAAATATCGACAAAACCATAACGAGAACGCTAAAATCGAGACAGTTAGTACAAAAATATATTTCATTTCCCAAAGAGCTCGAGCTTATTCCTACGTTTGAAACGACATAAGAGTCACTAATGGGCGGCACATTGAGTGCGGGATCAAAGGCGTGACCGCTCTGGAACGGGTGACCGTTGCGGCTTTCACAATGCTTTGTGTTACCGATAAATAAAGATAAAATTATTTGAACAATTTTATTATTGATTAAAAGCTGAAAATGGGATAATAGCTCAGTCTGAAGACTAAGCCGGCAGATATTTTGTTAGGGTAGCAAGACGTAGTGTTTGTAAGGAACTGAATTTTCACCAGAGAATTTTCATGCTGTAACATTAGGGATATACTTTCCGTGAGCTAAACAATCAGAATTCTACAATTTAATCACAAATTTGCATTATTATAAAATGCACTACTCTCAGTGATTCTGCGAGAAGCGTATCAGCAAATAAAACCACGGTTTCGGTGAAGTACATGTTGAAAACACAAAGATAATATGCTGAACTCTCGATGACAAAAGGTCGCGATATTCGCCCGAACCCATAAAAGTACAATTCGAATGGAGTTTTGGTGTTTGAGTTGCCACCTGGTGTAAATAGCACTGTGGGCTGACATGTAAAGCCCTTCCAAATTAGATTTGAAGAAAACTCCTCGACCAACTCGTCCGCAATTCTTTCAAAGAGAGCTCTCTAAGAGGATTTTTTCAACAAAAACTTTGACGCTGTTGTAACTCCTTTGAACTCCGTTTCGGTAAAATTTTCCTGGGGGTTTGTTTTCAATGGAAAACATTTTAAGCCTTTTTACATATTTTATTCTGGCTTCTTGACGATTGTTTCAGAGCGCGTACCTGTCTCTACTCCAAGTTCGTTAAAGACACAACTGGAACTTTACTAGAAATAAAATGACTTGGATAAAACGTGATCAATTTCTAGGCCGCCTTATTAACCCAACCTCAACTAACATATTATATTATATTTTCATATATATTGGCAATCGTTTCGAGGATTTCCTAACAGCCTATCGCCCCTTCTCCTAAATAGTTACCACTTAATCGCTTTTCCTTCAATCATCAAGTACTGTCAACTTCGAACGAGAAGAAATGAGAAATAAGAAGTAGAATTAGATGTGTTCCTGTGTAATTACAGTGAAATATTAGGAGCTAAAGTACTTGTTATTATAGCTGTATTTTTGTGCATAATGGTATGACATAACTTATTGTTACGTTTCATGGCCATAAAAAGCACACGTAATAATAATATAAATGGATAAGAAATATAAAAATAAAGATTGGCAATAGGCACACCGCCAATTTTATGGGACGTATAGACACGTAATTGGTGAAACTTGGGAG
>DWME01002172.1:0-21773 GCA_018244795.1 Parelbella ahira ahira | reverse complement strand
CTTTTTTGTATTTGTCAATAGTTAATGAGGAATATTTGTAAACAGTCGTTTTACACTCCACTACGGTTACTAGTCGTTAACTAATGCTATACTAATACTAATAAACGTCGGCTTACCCGTTGGCCCAGTGGTTAGTAGACTGATTGCTGAGCCGGGGGTTTTGGTTTGATTCCTACTCAAAACAAATATTTGTGTTATGAGAACAAGTATTAATTGTTCTTTGTCTGGTCGTAAAAAAGAATCTATGTAGGTAGGATATCTGTGTCACATGTGCATGCCACTGCAACTAGTCGGCTAATACACTTATCAGCCGACTAGTTACCATATCACAGTCTTTCTTCGAGACTAGTTTGGGATCAGATGGTCTCATTTGGAAATGTCCCAGGATCAAAAACTTAGTTATACACAATGGGAATTATGATGGACGCAGATTCTACGGGTAACAAAAACTGACCTATCTTGAGCAAGAAGCTCAAAATATGCTGGTTGAAACCGACGTACTTGTGTGCCTAAAGTGATCAAAGTAGAAAAATCTTGTCGGGTGCGTAAGTAGCTCGTATGTGGTATTCCCTGCTTTCTGCCTACCCAGTAAAGGAGTTGCATTGCTGATATAAAAGTAGTAATAATAAAAATATGATTATCCCAGTAATACCTGTCTAGTCCGCTATGAAATCCCAATTTGTGATGCACTTAGAATATTTTACTGCTGTAACGTTATAGAAAGTTAACTGTAGTTTAAAGACACAGATAATCCCAGTTATATATTTCCGGTTTTGCTAAGTGCATCTAATTTAAGTATCACTTAAATAAAATATAAAAGAGCTTGACATCATGCCTATCATCCGCGAATATTTAGACACCGGACTGTAGTACATTATCACGTTACACCGGTTACATTTTTCCGTCGCAGTATGGAATAAATTATAAGTTTATTTAGTTACACAGGGCACAGATCCAGACTCCGAGCTACTACTGGAAACTTCAAGATGAAAAAATCAAATAGTGCCTCGGGTATCGAACCCAGGACCTATCTATCTCAATTGGTGACAATCAATCTTAAAATACTCGATAAGTTTTGCAAGGAATGAGTACCTATTAAATAATATATAATCTATTGGAAGCACATTCCTTATCTACAATCACTGAGGCCGTGATAATAACTGTTTCTACATGAGTGAAACCGCAACAAATTCTAAATAAGAAGAAAGTTGTAACGTAATATTTTCATTGATAAACACTGGCCATAATTGTAATAAATATGCATGTGATAGAAAGTGTCGGGTTCTCTTAAGATGAATCGATGATTCATCAGATCGTAATGTGTAAATCATATCAGAGATGAGGCTGATCGATTACTGCCGACGGTAAACATTCCTGTCAAAGACTCACAAAACATCGAATCAACGTGATGGTACACTGTTCTCATTTGGTTCGTAATGATCGGTAAAGAAAACAATACCGTGGTGTTCACATCTTTAAATACTTTGTTCAATAGATTAGTGAGGCCGTTAGATAGTATGGCCTTGATAGTTACTGACAGTAGTTAGTCTAAAACTAACCTAGTTTTGTTTATATCACATCCAAATTTATTAAGTTACTTTTATGAATAAACTGCCAAAAATTTTAAACGTGCTCGCAGTATCGTTGCTTAAATATGGTTTGGCATTAGTTATATTTTGTTATACAATTGTCACTATAACAAAATTTAATAATGATAAAACACGAAAGTGAAGGTATATTACATACAACTTTTCTGCGAAATTACCAACCACGTTATGGTAACTGAACAAAAAATATTAATATATAAATATGTACTTATACAAGTTAGCAATAGGCTCATCACCCACCTAATCTATGGGACTTAAGGTAACAGGTGAATCGTGGGAATTTACTACACTCCTCTGCGTATCCCTTTGCGGCTTACAGGCGCGATGTTACGTGTGTGTGTACTTATACAAGTAATAAATAAGAGCAGAAACGAAAAGATAGTTTAAGAAATCAATAAATTTCATGGAATAATAGTTCCGCTTGCATGTCGATTCAAAATCCTTGCCTCAATGAGTAAAAACTCAATTCTTCCGTGCTTGTAATAGTAGTACAGACGCGCTGGTGTTTTTGTGGTGGATAAAAATACCATCGATTTAACTGAAAGATAATGTTGATGACGTACCGACAACAGTAATAGAAACTACGTTGTTTTGCTACTAAACAGTCTCCGTCGCGACCTGGCTTGCGATCGGCGAGGACTTATGAATAACGACTTCATTTAAGTTAGAATTAATCCTCTGTTTTTGATTGAAAATCATAGTAGATAGGTTATACAATTCTGGTGTAAATATATGAAGAGAGAAACCAATGAAGAAGAAGCTCTTCAAGGCAGTAAGGATAGAGGATAGGTATTAGCATTCAGTTCTTTCTACCTACACCATAAGGAATCTGGGGTGTCGGTACAATATGAATAATTACTGAACATGATGTTACGAAATATGTAATATCATAGAATGAATCTGATATAAAAGGACAAATTTTGAAAAGAAGATATAGTTTTGTGAAAAGCACTGAACATTTTCGAAATTAAACTGGCAGGTAATATGAAAAGCGACGACGTTAATTATGGAATGTATGTCAAGAGGCGAGTCGGCGTGATGTCACGTTCTAGTGTCTTAAACAGCGTGTCGTCGGACGATAACAGAACAAATTGCCGCATTTCGTCTGATAAAAGCACTGGAAGCGGATAATCTGTCACACGGTGGCACTGTGGAGTAGAAATAAGGACGCCCCAGTTCAGAATCATCGACTTCCTTCTAAATGGATGTAACCCGCAGAAGTTAACTAAGCACGTCGCTTGACGACGTAATAGCAAAGTTCTATGTTGAAGGTGAGAGCATTGGTCAGCGAAGTTAAATGGCGAGAGGGGAAGCGCATTCCACGCAAGTGCCAAGTTGATTTCTGCGTGTTTGTACTAACGTCCACGGAATGTTTAGTGGTCATGTTATTGCTGGAATTACGTTGCTTGCTCTAATGTTTTCATAACATGTCTTTATTTCACGATTCGGTGTCGTTTATTGATGTATTTTTGGCTTCGTACACACCACCGCATTTAAGTAGAAGCCATAATTAGATCGAAGGATTTTTGTCTGAAACCGTACTTACTAATCTTGGAAGGATTATATGTTGCTCTTTTCGAAGTCGCTTAATAAGTTATGTTTTGAAATATATTAATAAAATTAATTCATCGCCCACGTGTAAAGTAGAAAATCGGTATTCTCATCATCATCATCATTAACCTATGTATATCAGTCCACTGCTGAACATGGGCAGAAAAAGCCGAGTACCTACCAACTATTTCGATGGTCACAGACCTTACGTACTTCTACTTTCATTTCTCTCTTTATATACTTACTTATAGATTGCCGATTTCCTAAATCTTATACCTCCATCAACAAATATCTTAGTCATATGAGTTTTTATAGTTTAATTCATATTAACATACCTACATATAAATTTAATGAACAATTGTTAGCAAGGTATTGAAAGACAACGTTATGACATGCATATAATATATTAACCCTTATAATTTATATACATACATATATGTATTGTAAATAATATATGTAACATATCATATCACACAAACAAGTATCTTATATATTAAGACTATAATATAGCTTACATCTTTATCACAATATTCATTCATTCGTTCGCTCGTTTCATGCAAATCTAATTACATTTACACCGCTCTTCGATTATCTCTTGAAGCTGGCAATAAAATCGCGACGTCAACATGACATTGGCCCAAAGATAAATAGGTCAGCGAGACTGATTAGATCACAGATACAAAAACTATTTTCCTTGAAATTAAAATACTGTTTCAGTGAAAAACTTAATTTAATTGAACAATAGGAATAATTGGTATACATAGTGTTCTTTTTATTTCAGATTATTTGAGTATTTTTTTTATATTTGATACTCAGTTAGCTCTGCCTACTCCGTAACTAACCTTGCGTGACAAAGTTGTAACAATCATATTTTAAGTGAAAAGAGTAGCAAAGGAGTATGCAGCAATTACAATTGATACTCTCCTCTGCCTACCTCTTCGGGTATTGCAAGCGTGATGTTATGTTTTTTATATAATATGGTTTTTAGTTAGTGTTAAACCACTTTAATCCACTTTGTCAACGTCAAATAAACAAAGGCCCAAGTTATACATTCGAATCTCAAATGCCTTTATGAAAGAAAATCATATAGGTATCTACATACTTTGTCGATATTCCACCAACTCAAATAGCAAAAAGTGTAAGAGGGGTGCATACTTATGGTGTTCCCATCTCATTTCAATATAACGCCGTTGAGACGAGGAGTTTCAACCTGTTTTGAGGGGCTCTTAATTTATGATGCACGGGATCCAAAAGATATTTAGCCATTTAGCCAAATAGAGAGACGCGATGCGATTAATTTGTTTATTCGCTAGAGAAAGTAAAATGTCATCCAATTTCTTACAAACTTGTGTTTCACTATTGCTGGCGCTATCCACCAAAAATATGTAATCAATAACATTTCCTTTATAATTAAAATAAACTAATAAAATAATTAGATTAACGAATACAAAATAATTTAAAAACAATAAAATTGCTTGTAATTGACCAAGTACAGATAGCCATTAATTGAATAAATTATCAATTTCCAATTGCATGATGCATCCCATTGAACCAATGTACCGTGTGCTCATCACTTACATGTATTATGGGGCTCATGCATCACCGTCATGTTTCCCCTTGAATCAATAAAATTTCCACCCCAACGCGTAACGTTTCACTTAATATACATTTAAGATGTGTTCGATCGCTAGAGAAAGAAAGATAAGCGATAAAAACAAAACTATATTTTAAATTCATTTGCGCGTTTAGGTACAAAACAGAGTATATTTTTTTAAATTATAAACAAAAATGCACCTTAATACGTGTTATAAACAAAAAGATAAATAAATATCAACAAAAATAAAAATATCCATCAAATTAAATAAATATAACTGTAATGTATAATGTACTGTAAATAAATAATAAAACGAATCAAGATACAATATAACGTCCATAATCGATTGCACGCCACGTAAAATGCAATAAGTAATCGTTTCCACACTTGATTTGCTAACGTTCATACGGGTTTCCATCGACGACCATATCACGTCAAATCACCATATCATGTCACGGTATGACGTCAAAGCGGCGTGTTTGTGGAGTGCAAAAACAGATTTTATAAGGTTTGAAGAGATTGTTAAAGAAAAGTGTTGCTGTACTTAAATTAAGAATAGGTCATATTTATTCACTGAAAGGACTACATAGGTATGGTCTTGAGTTAACACTCACGGGCTTAGCATCAGTAGGACGCTGTTGTTCCGTAAAAAATATAATTAATTGGTAACTTAAACTTCTGATATTGTTCATTAACAATTTACATGATATTCTGATTTGTGGGCGCAGTGTGGTAGATGTTTTGTTCTTTCAAATGTGACATTCATCATCATGAACCCGTTTCCTTCGACTATAATACATAACCTTCTCCTATAGCACGTTACTCTTGATCTTCAGCACTTCGCATTTAATCGCTACCAACCACAATGGGTATATCGTCACATCCTGCTATCTGGAGGGCGTCCTACGCTACGTGTCTATGACATATTTGCAAACGTAGCATAGAATAAATTCAAAAGTTAGTCAACTTTCTTAAAGTTATAAAACGTTTAACGAGCCTGCATACAATCATTGAAAATGCTCCAACAAGTGCCTTACACAAACAAATAACTATAAATCTCCTTTTTCCCCTCACTTCTGCTCGTTCGAGTGTGAAACGTGTAAACTATTCGGTCTTTATATCTGCAGGTTACCTAACCTATTCACTGATGATAACCTCAATAGTTTTTATCTTTTAAATGTTTCGTACCCGTTAAGTAATCTACACTAAAATATTATTACATTACAATACTCGATGTTACAAGTGTTATTAATTAATTATCCGTTTGCTGAAAATACCGTAATAAAAATAATGCAAAAAAAGGTCAAGTCGGTAAGAGTAGAGATAGAGATGTACGTGTATAGAAATGTACAAATGTAGATATGTAGAGCATGATGGTATAATAATTGTAGTAATAATGTACAAAAAATATTATTTAACGTAAACAAAGAGGAATCCAAGACATATTTAGTTGAAGTTTTATCTCATTTTTCAGTCCCTCCATCTCCCATAAACGAGACTAAAAATGTATGTGTTCCCCCACCTTAAATATTTTATACGACAATAAAAAATATCAACTGGATTTGGACTGGGATTTGGTTAATCCTGGGCACGTAGCCCTAGTATTTCAAAATGTTATGCATTTTCATGATTAAAATAACATCTGCTATAACGGTTAGATACAACATAGAAAAGAACACTAAAAACCTTAGGGTTTCTCATGAGGTTCTCTTATGTGGTCAGAAGAGTAGAATATAACGTTAGACTCGCTTGTTAGGCAAGATCCCTAATGTATGACGTGTTAGATTAGCGTAGATATTACATACATGTTGTGTTACTAAGCAGTTTTTTTATGACTTCTTAGTCATAACATATGTGTAAATTTTATTCATTACATTATTACAATGCTTCACGGGTTTTAATATTGTACGAGTTCAAAACATAATATTTTACGTTCATTATAGGTTACATTTAATTTTATATTCTATCTACAATATGTTTATATCATAATGTATTCATATAGAAAGAATATTGCACAGGAATAAGAATAATCAAGCATGTAAATATTGATTTAAAAAATCCAATGTTTTTTGACACTGACAATTTTTAAAGTCGATTTATTCATTATTCCAAATCGACAGCGACACGACCAAAGTAATTAACGATAGTTTAAAATGTATCAACATAGATACAGTTTGTAACTAACCAAAATGTCAATTGAATGTATGAAATAATGTTTTATTCGGCTTATATTTCTTAAACATTCCTCGATAATTATTTAAACTTACGTGGTCTTTACAACGATACATATTATCTGGGCAAAAAATAAAATATACAGTTATGTTTTTTTCTATATATAATTTGGGTGATCTTACTCATTTACTACATTTGAAAGTTACGAACGACGCTCATTTGGGGTGACTCGTGTCAAGCTGTGTTTAAATAGTGTTAATCCAAAACCTCATCAATACCTGCCAGAATAGTTGGTAATGAGTTAACAGCAACCTGTCAAACACGATAATGCTGCCATCTAGGCGATTGTGCTGCCATCTGTTCAATCGCAACTACCGCTGACCACAATAAAGGAGATTCAAGTGATGATATTAGCTCTATTTAAACCAAACGTCACATTATGAGGAAGTCACTGAATTCTATATTGTCGTGTAGTTAACATATTTATAAAACATAATGCATCGATTAAGTAGCTCCATTGATAATCATCAATCAAGTCGCTTTCTAAACTAGATAACGAGAAAAATATTGTAGTAATTGTTTGTCTGAATAGTTATTTGGTAATTAAGTATCTAATTGGATTAACGACACGGTAATGAACAAGTCAAATTAAAGAGACGGGCACACGAATTTTAGTATCCATAGGAATACTACGATCTAAATGTTATCGATAATTTTTATACTCATCTTGTATCACATGCAAACATTTTCATATTGTATAATATTGATCCGAGTATAATAATTATCAGCTTCGAAACTAGACAGGTAATCTCGGAAAAGCATAAGAATTAAGCGGGTACATAATTTACGAAGTGCTGATTTGAACCTCATTATAAATTGAACGATGAACAATTAATAAAGATAAATAAATAATTATGTAGGTATGACATCGGAAATGAAAACGTCATAACTTCGTTTGTATTTAAATAGAGAATGCTTACGAAATCGAGCGGAACTAGTGTAGTACGGTTACAGTGAATTAGCCTGACCTTACGTACAATTGAATTTGCACGGCTCATCCTGGTCACATTCGGCTCTCCGGTTTCGTCCTTCTTCATGGCTATCAATGAATTAGGCAGCTGAGTTAGGGTTGTCACATAATATACATAGAATATTCTAGCAAAACATTTTAATGAAACTGTCATCGTCATTATTATAAGCCTGTTTCTGTCCACTGCTGGGCTTAAATCTTACCAGCTGTGTGCTGCTAACCTCGATCTTCAGTTTTTCGTATCCATCGGCTGCCAGTCACTTTGCGTATATCGTCACTCCACAGTAATAAAATTATACAACACGCATAAAAATTAAACATTATATGTTTATATGTACATTCATGACAGAATGTAAACTACGTCAGATCTGAAAGGGTTGACACTCAGTACTCTCGCACTTGCTCCGTACCTAATAACATGAAGACATTATTGTTATATCTACCAGAATGCAGTATGAACGGAGCAGTTTTGCACTGTGCGGATAGAGAAGTTTGACTCTCTGTGCTTTTTGCTAACCCCATAAGGTAAAATAACAGTAATAATTTCTCGTTTAATATTATGTGTTCCGTTATCGTGTTTTTATTTGTTACAAGTAGTGGATATATCCCTTGTTACAACTGCGATTTAAATTATCTTTAATTTAACTACATATTTATTATGAGAAAGCGTTACATTACAATATAACTGACGATTGCTTTTAGCTGTTTATTAAAAAGCATAGAAAAATAGTTATGCCTATAGACGGCAACATAAATCTTCGTTCAATATGCTAAAAATTACAATAGAAAATTTGATTATTCAATTGATTGGAACAAAAAAATTAATATAAATTAATTATGTTCACCGTTACTTTTGGTGTTTTGATCAATAGGTTTGTGACCCTGCCTGCTGAACCGGGATTGAAGATTCAGTTCCCATCGAGGATAATAAATGTTTTATATTACTTTTCAAGCATATAGTTTTTCCAAATACCCGGATTTTAAAAAAAACTTTGCATCGGTTAAAGATGTTATTGTGTATAATTTTAAGTTATTAATTTTATATATATTATAGTTTCTCATCATCATCATCATCATCAGCCTATTTCAGTCCACTGCTGGAGATAGCTTCGGAGCTGTCTGGTTACTATACCAGCGGCAACCTAGCTGGCGTTCGAAACGTATTTAAGTCATCTTACAATATTACCATGTGTAATTCTTCTTAGCAACGTTTAACTGTTCAGAAATAGTTTTTCGGCGTGTTGTAACGACGTAGCTAATGTACATCAATTATTATTAACACCTAACCGTATAACAGATCAAATTACTAGATACATTGCAGCTCGGCGTAATAATACACTTTCATATGAGTTGACTTCAGTCAACTAAAAAACGAAACAATCTCTTGAAGCAACTGTTGACTTCCGTTAAATAACTAAGGATATTCAATTAAATTGTTGTTGTACATTTCATTACGTCACGTATCTCGCGGGGGTGGCAGAGAGCACCGAGTGCCGAATATCTATATCTGTACAGACCTAACGTGCTTCTCAAGTATAGATTATTTATTGGAGCGTTTCTTTATTGGAATAAAGAAAAAGCATGTCAGGTCTATGAGGATAGAGACATTTGACACACGCTGTTCTCTTCCAACCACGTATTGAACATAGCGTGAGAATATATTTGAATTGACTGAAAATAACAGTCAGTTATATTGTAGAACTTTATCATAAAAATATAGATAAATTAATGAGTTGGTGCTTGAGGCAGTTGTAACAAGGGACATATCCACTACCTACTTATAATAATTTAAAGCCATTAAAATATATCCTCACGCCATGGATAGTGGTGCCTTCCAACGGGAAATCGTATAGGATACGAGGTGCAGTAAATCCCGACGGATGTCGGCGACAACAAATGCAACACGCGTCGTAAAACATCGCTGTAGGCGGCAGCCTCGTACCCACGTGCCGGGCTGATCGCGGCGGGCTGCCGAGCGCGATAACGGAGAATCGATCGTCAAATCTGTCGATAATATTCTTGTTGATAACATAAATTCGGGTATCCATTTCATTTTATTCCTTGTTTTGGCATCATTCGAGTATTACAGGTGTGAGGTTACGTTTTTTTATTGGTATTTTTAACCGATATGCATACGTGTAATTGTATTTCTATGTAGGTACCTCCCTGTTTGTATACTTACTTGTACTCATCACACTAATATTTATAGGAGTGGCCATCGAACCCAGAACCTCCGGCTTAGCAGTCAACCATCAGTCAGAACCAACGGGACAGTCAAATGTAGTTTAAGTATTTATACAATTTAACTAATTATCTATAAGAATTAATTCAATTCTCGATTCGATCTCGATTCTCGAAATCGATGCTCCTACCTGCTAACCGTACGTTAGACCATGTTCGTGGTGCAAGCGCTCGCTTCGTTACTATATAAATCGCAATCCGGCTGCAGTGGGCGAACTGGCACGAATGGGACTCAAATCTATTCATCCTACATCACGGACATCGTACTAGGTAGGCAGTACTAGCTACAACCTTGG
This sequence comes from Parelbella ahira ahira, assembly GCA_018244795.1. Lineage (NCBI taxonomy): Eukaryota > Metazoa > Arthropoda > Insecta > Lepidoptera > Hesperiidae > Parelbella > Parelbella ahira. The sequence goes on along the minus strand of DWME01002172.1, from coordinate 11,282 downwards.
AATAAAGCATGTAGGATTAAGAAGATACAGAGATTTTAGTTTAATTTCCCTCTATTGTCCTTGCATTTTAATTCTGAGAGGAGGACCGTGTATACAATGGGACAATAAGTTTAATAATGATGAAGATGACGATGATCATGATCACAAGGTTCACCGATTGATTCTGTATGGAAATGACTGAAATGGCCCATATTTCACCAGTGTGTACGTATATATGTATATAAATACTATTATTCCACTGTTGGATATTAACCTCTTCTCAGAAGGGGAACGATTGGTGCCATGGTCAAGTTTATGTAAATAAGTACATATATAACAGACTCAACGGCACAAATACATGCTATCTGGCATGCTACAAATACATGCAAATGAACAACACATTCGATCAACACATTACAGAATATTTTTTTAAGAATTTTGCATGATGTTCCCAACTGTCACTTATAATTTAATTAAATCTTGTTGTCTACATATAAAACATGACCCTGTTATCGTAATAATTATTTTACTAAGCAACTCAATATTCAACAATCTTAATGTAAATTATATTACGCAGAAATCAACTTGACACTTGCAAGGACTGTGCGTCCCCTCACTCATCTAACTCAACCTTCCAATGTTTATCACTCTCGCCTTCATCGCGTTATTACTGGAAAATTACGTCAACATAACGAGGTGCCTAGTTGAATTCTGCGAGTTGTAATAAATCTATTTGTGTCTCGCCAACCTTCGGCGGTGCACAGAAGTACAGACAAGTGATAAACGGCCACAAATGTTCTCCCGATATAGTCTGCCACTTTCGTTATTATGTCATCTAAAGTCAACAGATCGTAACGATTGTGAAACGCGATGGTGTTGTGTCTATTGCATTTCTTTTGCGTTTATAGCAACTGCATATCACTGTTTATTTCCGTAAATAGGTCTTTGTGTATCTTCTGTACGTAAATTTGAAATATTTTTTTATTTTGTAAACCGTTTTACAGCAAATTATTACAATGGAGTAATACGAGCGTCTGTTTATGATAAGATTGATGAATGTAGCAATCGTTGGATCCGCGAGGACATACATTTGACACTTGCTGCTCTTTGTCCAATTTTTTAAGAACCTGGCGTGATGGTAGTATATTTTCTACACAACTTCGTTATCAAGAGGGACAACGTGAGTATCGTTACATCAGACCCCGCATACAATGTTTGTAGAGGGTCGCCCACGCATCTCAATCAATTCTGTAGCGAATGACGATCTGTACAATAGCTTAAATGGCCAGCGTTTAACCCATAACATCTTAGGGCCCAGACAGACGCTAGGAGGAAGCAAGGTGTCAGTTCAGTACTCAGACTGGATTATTTTCGATTATTCAATCGACTATCGCTTGATATTCTTGTGGTATGATATCTTTAGAATGATTTTTGATCGCCTTGCGTTGGTTCTGTGGTTGGTGAATATGGCTGTTGAGAGAGGTAGTAGGTTCCATTTCGATTTGGGACAAATATCCGCGTACTAAACATAAAAAGATACGTATTGCATCTAGTAATCAAGATTGTGCCCGAGAATAAAATAATCCTTAGTAGATAATTTAGACATTTTTTCCTATATACATACATATGTATAGTTTATCAGCCCTCACGTAAGATAATCTAACTAAAAACATAAATATTCACAACACATAAATTTCAAATATGAAAAGCAACTTAACCTAAGCTAACCGGTGGCGACATATTTAACCATAATCTTTATTTGTGACGAAACATTTGTCAGTACAATAATAAAGCAAAACTTACCTTTCGATCAATCTTAGTCCGAAGCCTGATTGAATTACGTGATAATTGTTAAGCTACGAGAAAGCTATATACTCACATTTAAAGTCCAACATGACTGGCCAGTCTGAGCAGACAGCAGAAAGTTGCAGAGCCATGTTCTAAAACCGCTATCTTCGTGATATGGCTGTTAATTGTGGATTAAGGTACCCTTACAACTTTCACTGGAACTTAAAGTGTATTCCCCAGATAAATGGTTAATTAATGTAGTCTCAGTACAAAGTGAGCTTCGCGTGGGCTGAGCACTAAGTGGAGAAATAACTATGGCCATGTATGGGCAGATCTAGAACAGGGTAACGTAACAAGCGTTTGTCATGATCATGGTTTTCTACCAATATTAATAACATATTACCTCTTATTCCCCGAAGGGGTATGCAGAGGGGTATAATACTCCCACCATTCACCTGTTTTGTACATCATGAAATTCATGTAGAAATTTTTATATCATTAATAAAAGGTGTGTGAAATCTAACCACGTTAGACCTGCTCCAACAAAGTTATCATAATACATGGAACGTTTTAAATCAAATCCTCCAACTCTTCCTTTACTTATTGGACCCCAAATGCACTTAGCGAATTTTCGTAAATCATTTGACAGCCCCTCGCTGTGATAATAGCATCAATTGGGATACATTGCCAACGATCCAAGGGGACGTCCAGTTGATGCGAATGTTGACCTCGCCGAAATCCTGCAACTTGTTCACAGATCAAATACCCCTGTGTCCCCCTTCAAGGCATCTGAGCCTAATGTTCAAACTCAAGAGATTCACATTGTATCCTCACTTAGGAAATGATGATTAATAGAACTCAAAAGCTTTTTAAATTTCCAAATTTTTCTATTTTTGATACTTGTATATACGTCATCATCATCGACTCCGTTCCACTGTTGGGCACGGGTTTTCTCTCATAATGGCCCTATGTATAATTATAATATAGCCCTAATTCATACGAATATAGTTACGCATGCAAAGGCCGTATCACATGGTCTTTAAACATAACGTGTTAATATGATACGAGCCACTAATTTTTTATATTATCAATGGACATATATACATTTTAGGGCTTCAAACAGTAGAACGAATGAATTGCTGCTTTTACGTTCAATAGAAGAAAATAAAACAAAAGAACCTCGACCATAACCGCTAATTAATGACGATATAAGCCTTGACTCTTACCGACACGTAGGTATGTAATTGCAGTTGTCAAAAAATAATCACTTCCTGCCCTAACCCACCGTCATCTCTGGACGATTTGTTGTGTAGACAAAATAATCCGGGGTGGTGGCCATCAATCTTCATACGCGGCCCGAAATTAAACTGGATCTTCGCCTGTGCTCGGTACGGATAGCAGAAAAATTGCATTAAAACTTCATTATTCTCTATTAATAAAATATAAAAATAATTTTTCATATCAATAGACTATGTTTGTAAGCCTTTGAATTCTTAAAGAAGAAAAAGAAGACCACGTGTTGATGTTGGACAAAATCAATTTTTAACCATTTTTATATAATGTCTTCGGAATTCGATGAGTGGGTGTTTTTTTAAATGTGATGTAAATGCTATTTAAATATTACGGTGATATTTCTTAAATTCTTATGCTACCCGTCATGAATTTCACGATCATTCAATGGCTTCAGGAGATCCGTGTCCAACAGTGGATCAATATAACGGTCAATGATAATGATGACGACTACAACGCCTTCATAAAATTGCTTTCACTGGTGTATTATTTCTTTTGTTATATCTTGATTAATAAGAAGTGACATTCAAATCGATAATAAAGAAACCATTATGAAACCAAAAGGCATTCACCACTCCCTGAAAATAAAGATGAGTTCGAAAAGTAAAGGTAGGAAGAGTTAGGAGAAATTCTGAGTACCAGCTGGAAATTTCCTTTATACTATACGAGATAACTGTGTGCTATATAGGAAACAATGCTTGCAATTTTTCTATAACTATTTAAAAAACCCTAAATCTGTAGTCTATGAATAACGATTATGATATTGATATTTGCAATAAAATTGTTTTTTTTGCTGTCGCTGCTGTAAACACCACCAGCACAAAGGCAATTTTCGCATTTATACAGTTAGTGGCGACCTTGCGGCCAGGACACAATTAGAAGTGTTCCGCAGTGTCCCGAAGGAAGACTAGCGAAGTGTACAGCAGGATCTCGACGTATGGAATTACCATAAAAATGATAAATGAATGTAACATTTAGTACCGATTCTGCTATTGCCGGGTATATTAACAAAATAATTAACCAATTCTAATTTATTTCGAGCATTATCATTATGTCGTAAAGTCGGGTCTCTTAATTGGTAGCCAGAGAGTACTTTTTGGAAGATACTCTTTGGCAGCCAAAGTCTACTGGTGGATACAGAGTCCCCTAATCGGTGCTACGCCACCGGGTTCTGAAACTTTACAGTCCAGCTGCGTCCAGTTGTCTTCTTCAGGTAACCAGAACTGGCAGGAAGGGGACCTTTGCTTCCTTTAAAGAGATATAGCCATCAGCGTGACATTTCTTTCCCATCAGTCGTCGGTCCGTCGAGCGACGCGGCATACCCATTGCCACTTCAACGTACATTTATAATTATGCAAATATAATATATGTTGCGCGGACATCAACAAAATCTATTAATATAATTACAGTATCGGTTTAACTGCGTACGTTCGGCTATCAAATTTCGCATAATCTCAATTCACGTGTAAAGTATTTGGGTCTGCTCCATCTACATATAATTACTGACATCATGTTAGCTGACTTCAGTCTAATGGCTAAGGGTGTGTTCACGTTGGCTGTTGTAGCTAATTGAGTCATCCGCTACTTTGCTGAAATTTACAGTTAATAATTAACTTGGAATTATTGTGCAATCATTCGCGATGTTCGAAGAATGATTGTGTATACCTTCATGCAGTATGCACCACCCACACTTCCACAAATAAAATGCACATCCAAACAATATGTAATATAACTGTAAATTGATTATCAAGTGCTTAATGTGTTCACGTGAATAAAATGTTTTTCCAATTGCATGAGAAAAATTCAAGGTTTTTATATGAAGAAATGGGACACGGACACACACACACACACACACACACTATCAGCCTGTCATCGACCACTGCTGGACACAGGCCTCTCCATATGGGTCATGAGGGAAGAAATCGCTCAACAGGCTTGCAAGAATGGAGATACTTGGCACTAGATGCACCGTACATACCCTAAAAAAAGGTCTTGGCGTTACAATACAATAAAAATAATAAAAGCTTGATCTTAATACAGATATGTACGTATATCCCACAGAACATTAACTCTTAAGGCGGATACAGACGCGAAACAAGATAAGTTAAGCGTCTTTAGCTCTGCTTCAATTCTGTAACAAAAAGCAATTAAAAGCAAGTGTAAACACACCTTAACATATCCTTCGTCTACTTAACTGTACTAATAAATTAGTATACACTGACCCATTGGCCGATGAAAAATTTTGCCGACAGCAGGCCAATGCACTCGTGGAGTAATTATTCTAAATGGCTGTAAAAACTTTCGTATCGAACAACGCTCTGAGCGTTTGCGAATTTCGTTTCTAACGACCATCGCCTCACGAAGCCACAGTCCAGCCGAGCTAATTACTTTAATCTCTCTAAATTACAGTATGCAGGAAACTTATTCCGTCGTTATAATTACATTTTCTAGTTGTCTAAATGATGTCTCTAATTCAATTTGATTTGCTTATGTTACTCATCGTCAATATCTATAGAATATTATTAAACGCTTGATATATAATTGTTTTACATGTAGATATTTTAGTGCAATAAAAAAAGTGACGAACAAAGGCATAGTTTATTAATCAATTTATTTATTTACACTTCTATGACGCCTTATACTAAGGGATTATAATTTATTTATGCCTAACAGTATTCTCTCCCAGCCAACCTTGAACCACTTGCAGTAAAATAAATAAGAAGATTTTCCCACTGAAAAGTTTGTAATAGAGGAAAGAAAAATTTAATGCACGTATATCACAAGATTACGCAAATTACAAAAGAAACTGAAACCTATCTTGTTACTTATGAGTGAGATGATTACATCATCGTAGAACAGTAGGTAGGTATATGTATTCTCTAAGTATAAGTGAATTATCTATACACTAAGCCGACCTCGGAACCAAATAGGTCAGGCACCGATGGGGGAGTCAGCCTCCAAGACCGAGATGCGTGTAAAGTCTAAGTGATGTGATAATGGGCGATGTACAAGGTTTAAGAACCACCTCAGCTCTTTAAGGGTAAATGACACCCGGTCCTCTCTACCTGGCTCACAAGCGACCTAGCGTGATAATATAAGGAAAATAGGAAACTCAAATGTGAAAACATTCTATATCCTCAAACGTCAATGTATTTGTTCAAAAGACATCTTGATAAATTGATTCGAATGACTTTGCTAAGAACATTTTGATTGAGGATGACCTTATTGTCATCTAGACATCGGCTTTTACTCACAACATTTTGTATCTAAACAGTTTTTGCATACCCGATACTGATATAGAATTTTATTCCGAAAAGAAACAGGTCATATATAACCTTTTGAATTGTCACTCACTGAAAATCAGTCAGTAGTCACGGGTTATGCTTCGCTGCCCGCGGCAAAGACTGAGTGTGGCCTACCCATCATGATGCTTGACTTTTTTATTTTCTCTACAATATACAATAACATCAGTGGAATAAATATATTTCTCTTATATCCTATTCTAGTAAACTAGGTGGTAGAACATGTGCACGTTGTGCCCGAGGCAGTAGCTCCACTGCACCTACTTATATCGTTAACAATCGTTACTGTAACAATTTGTGTTTCGCTCTGTAGGCCTGTGGTCACGTGTTTACTAGACGCGACCATGTCAGCCCGTAGAAGTAACAAGGCTTCTGTGAACAACCGCGAATAGAACATAATAATTACTATAAATTTACTGGCACTACGTACCACTAACAACGAATGGAAGTAAATATATTTATTTTATTATTCTGTCCTCACCCTACGTCCCTGGTGGGGTTGGCAGAGACTACTGAAACAAAATATAGTGCGCACATATAACGCAGGACAAAATTATAATTTACGTAGTCCATGAACACATTCTGTCTATTCATTTCTGAATCAAACATGTCACAGATATTCATGGGTACGTGTGACGCATCTTAAAGGAATTGCAGGAGTCGCGACATTCCCAAAGGATTCCGTGAAAAAAAAGGAAATCATTCATAATATATCAGATTCGTTAGTGCCGCCTGTATTACAGTCTTTCAGGCTTTATTCAGGCTTCCTTTCACAGTCTTAGCAAACGACGCGCTTACGATGAACAAAGAACTGAGTGGCCAGTTTAATTCTAAGCATTTTGAATCTGATAAATAAACTTCGGGTTCAATATAAAGAGACGTATTTTGGATTTATGTGTACTAGTATGTGTGCGTAACATTCATGTCGTTAACCAATCTGACAGTTCAAATCACCGAATTTCCCAGCACAATCATTTATAGATAGGTATATCAATTGATTAATCGACTTTAAATCAAACAATGTTCAATGTTGTTCGTAACAATTATAATCAACAATAAAAATACAACTAAGTAGGTACTATGAAACGAGTTTTTATAATAACCCTCTTTATGCTGTTTGATTGTTATATTAAAGAAAACGTGTGTGATTGATCAAACGACTTATAATATCGTCACGCAATTCAATCAAACTTCAGTCCAATTTAATATTAAGTATACCCGCTGATGTTATTGTAATAACAGTGTAGAGATAAATTGCAGCGACGAAAATGATTGGTGTACGTACCGAGATTACAATGACTTTGTTCTGTTATAACGGCGAAAAAAAATCACACGACTTAAACCCGAGACTGTGAAAGTGGGTTTCCTATTGACTGCACTGGGCTAGACCGCTGCCAGACGGTGTTTACTGCGATGGAAGTAACGAACGATTTTTCATTTATTTAATGTGTACATTGCTATTTTAGTTGGAAAACTTTAATATCTGTCTTTGTTTCACACGCAATGCATAACAATATATGATAGTTTATGTTTATTAACAAATACGTAGGTCTTATTAAATATACATTGCTGCTTATGTTCGATGTGTATAATGTCTCTCTTTACTTGATTCGCAATGAACAATATTATAGATTTGTTACTGTTTCACAGTTTACAGTTATCAGTTACGTGAGTGGACGGGCTGCTTTTTCGTTCTCATAAAAAGTAAATCGCAAAGTTTAAGTAACTCTTGCGAGAAATGAATATTGACGCAAAAATTTTATTTTCAGTTATTGCTACGAAATTCTCAGTGTACCAAAAATAGTGGGCGATAAAATAACGTGAAATGTAAGACCAAGTGGTAAAAAGGAAATCTTATCTGGTTTTTAGGCTAATTAAATGGGTTATTGACTATAATTACGACCAGGTTTTTGACTAGGATTATGACTACGACTTTTACTAGGATTCTAAAATTCCATTGCCTAGAATTTTTAGTTCAAAACGCTTTGTACTACTTTCTGCCCCCAAGCAAAGTTTCATTATAACATTTTTCTAAAAGATCTGAGAAACTTCACACTATCCAAAGCGTTCCGCCATAGTTATCAAAGCAAGCAGCACATCTGAACCTTATCTCTAAACATCTGATAAAAATATTAATTTTATTAAACATTATATTATTGTAAAATAAATTTCAATTAAACTACTGAAAATGACATGTTTCTGCTTGAAATATTCTCAAGAAGATAAAAACGTGTAAGTAAATGACAGTGGGCGTCATATATTTATTATATCATCCCACCCGGTCTATTGCGGGAAAGGCCAGAATCACTAAATATCTTCATCCTCACAGACCTACTTGCTTATTCTACATTCATCACTGTAGTCATGCCACTACTTACGAACTACACATTGGCTATGCACCGGTTACATATTCGCCGAACTGGTTCAACAAGTTACAAGTCTGCAGAATTCTGGGTGAATAAAGCATATGGCGACTATCGTTATTACAATCAGTGAGTCACATGCAAGTTGGTGTATAACTCGCAGAAGTTAACTAAGCACCTATTATGCTGTCATAGCGAGATGTTCACACAGCGAAGGCTAGAGCCGTAGGCATTGACAGCAGGTGACTAGTTGATTTCTGCATGTTACGCGTTGCTCATTAGATAACAAGCAATAACATTGTGCAAAACGCAGGTGTTGACCAAAAACATACTCTTAAAAGGGGGACTAACATTTGATATTCGTTCACCCGATTCGTACACCGGTACTGGTACCCTAATATTATTTTTTATTATTGTATTCGATTTGTTACGGGGTGGGTATTGAGCACCGAGTGTCGAATATGTTTATTTATTTATTTATATATCCTATAAGCATTCTCTATTTTATTCTTCCATTTCTATTATCATTCTCTTATTGGCTATAGTAACTATACAATATTGGCTGGAAATGGCCTGCGTCTTCGTCGTTTCTATAAAGAAAAAATAACAAGGAGGAACTGAATGTACACAATACAACAGATAATCAATAAAAAATTTAGAATTTTACTACAAACAACTAAAACCAATTGTTAAAATATTTAATTTTATTACAGCTCAACCTTTAACTTTAAATTTTGCCGGATGAATAATTGTTAACAAGGTTATGCAATAAACAAAAAAGGTTACTTCCAAATCGATTAGATTCTTAACCGATACAGTTGTTTTTATAGAAATACGTAAGTTACGTAACATCACGCTCGTAATCGCCAAAGGGGTAGGCAGAGGAGTGCAGTACACCCCCACGTTTCACCAGATACGTTTACGTCCCATGGTGGTGAGCCTATTGTTATACACAGGGCACAAACCCATAGAAATGACCATAAAATTGCTTTATTTTCAGTTTCCTCTTCACACTTTTACTTTAGAGCATGATAGACTTTATAATCGAATAAATTTTTCTTTAAAATTTACTTTGGAGGTAATATTTTTACCACAATTAACTTTAACCCGCGCTGGTATGAGATAATTTAAAAAAGCTATGATAAAATCAAAATACCCTTAAAACATTGAGAGTAATCAATCCATGTAAAACATAATTAAACGGATTCAATAATAATTTGAACATAGAACACACAGACATACCAACTGCTTTATCTTAACCGTCTCTCGCTCATATACTCGTATCGTTGTGATAATAGAGAAACGCTGCAACCGCGCTTTTATCGTCCACTGTTGGGTGCCGTACTGCTCTTAGAATGAGAAGGGTTAAGGACGTAATCTTCCACCCTGATCAGGTTGAGGTTATCACACTACGCACCTCATATAATAATTTTAATTGACCTTGATGGGAATCGGAACCCGCATCCGTAGGCACATGGTTTATTACCTATTGGACCTACAGGGTGTACTAAATATTGAGAAATCTATAGTTGTAAATTACTTTCACAAGCGGCCTTATGTTTTCTAGTAACGAAATGTAAGTGTCAGTACAATCAGAAAACCGATCGATAAACTAGCAAACACATATAAACTAAAACAGTCCTAGGTGACAAATTGCATGGAGCCGAGAGCTGTGCGGGTGGCCCTCGTAGAGGCGTTATGAACCACTATTTAGTAAATCCAAACTGGGTCTTTAAAAAGGTCTGTTCATCTTGTATTAAGAAAGTAACTGTTTTAGTAAGTAAAGCATCAGAAGTCCAAAACCTACGTTATGTAAGAAGAGAATAATAAATGCAAAAAAACATCATATCTGCAAGAATATTTAACGCTTGGTGCTCTCTGCACACCTGTAAGATACCTGGCGTGAAGATGTAATAATAAAAAATAAAAAATAAATATTATGCTTCAAGACGTGAAATCGATGTTTCCTCTATATGTTCCTGATATAGATTAATATTACCTATAATATAATAAAAAAACTAGGAGCAAATAAAACTATTAACAACATAACTTATCAAAACAAAGGAAAAAAATAAACGGACAGAAACATTTTAAGTTTATTTATTACATATAAAAAAAATCCTAAAGACAGCAATGCTCACTTGCGGTAATCAGGAATCGAGAATTGCAAAATCACATTAAAAGTGAATGAATGAAAATATGTGACAGTTCCTAATGGCCTTCGAGAAGTGGTTTGTTATCTGTATACCAGTACATTTATAATAAACTAAATTCAATAGCTTTTAAAAAAGAAAGTACATATCTTATAATTATATGTATGACATTTAATATTTTTGAATGTAGTAGAAGTACGTTAGCTCTCTAAGATAAAAGATATTTGGTACTCAGTGTTCACTGGCGACACTGTAGAAATCTTATTTTGTTATTATTATTTTTTTTTCTCTTTCTAAGTACACACTAAATTAGATATCTAATTATATTATTTTCCATTCCTGGCGCTGCTGGAACAGATCTCTCTTAGGGATAAGCAGTGCCATTGTACAACATCTCTTTTGTATGA
>DWME01002171.1:0-21775 GCA_018244795.1 Parelbella ahira ahira | reverse complement strand
GTCAGATGAGAGATGATGATTAGTGAGAAATATTTTTTTAAAATAAATAATATATGTACGGTGAAACCTCTAGAAACTTGGTAAGAGATAAATAATATGCTTCTGGTTGCCGCTTAGCCGTTACTTTAGTGGGCTGTTTGTTGCTAATCGACAAAACTGCAAGGATTGCGACAGCTTCAACTGGTAATACTTTCGTTTCATAACACGGTGACGGAAATGACGGTCATTTTCTGTATATTAATGTATTTATTTTTAGACTCAGTACCATTTTGGTTTTGCTTAGGTATATTCATTACATATGAAACGAGGCATCACGCTTGTAATTCCCGAAGAGATAGGCAGAGAAGTGTAGTACACTCCCACGATTCACCAGGTAGGTACGTTTACGTCCCATAGAATAGTTACATAAAAAATCATCAAAAATAATGTTCTTTGGTTTAAATTTTAACCTCATTCAAATAAATGAATCGGATTATTTATGGAAATAATACATATTATTATTTTCGTTTGATATGATATTTCAACCAACAAAATACGATTTTGCGAGAAAAAATATTAAAGACAAAATATAATATTACGTATAAATTGGCATTATTAAATAGAAAACAAATAAATAGGACAGGTTTAATGACATATTTATATATATTACTTTTAATATCATTAGTTTGAGATGGACTTGTAATGATAATGTCACAGAGATTATTTGAAGTTTGAACGATGGATGTGTGGGTGTACGTACGTACGAAGTGTTCATGTGTATGCGCGCACATTTATATGATATAGATGTTGGATTACTTGCCTTTCGACTACCCAGAAAGGCTATTCCTCTTTTATATTATTTATGTCTTTTTTCGGTTCGCCCCTCATTATTGAATGTCGTGGTCAAAGGACTTAATCAGATTCTGCCATACTATGATTAAAACTATCCCACTGACGTGATTTTGTGCTCTTAAATGGGAACATATTTCTCTTCGTAATTCTGTATTCGTAGTTTTAATCTCACATTTCAAATATTGCAGTGATACCAGAAAAAATATCGATTGCGCGATAGAACCGGCCTTTCGCTCCCTTTGATTTGATACAAGGTAAAATAAATATACCAGTCATTAAATTTTGCAAACATACAGTTAATACTCGTATTTCTTTCTTTCTAAAACTCGTATATCTATGTACATCAGCGAATTGATTGAATGGAAACCCGGAAAGGTATTGCGTTTCAGTGCGTAGATCATAAGAAGAAATTTAAAGATGTTTCCCAAATATTACTACTTTTATCATGTAACATAACATCAGGTCTGTAATGCCCGAAGGGGTAGGCAGGGGAGTGTAGCACGCCCCCACGATCCACCTTTTGAAATTCCACATCCCACCATGGCCTAAGGCCTAAGGCCTATACACAGCCGAACACAATAACGAATTAATGAATATCTAAATAAATTGCTAGTTGATAACACTTACATATTCCGCGAACATGCTACATAGAATACATAACTTGTACCCATTAAAAATTGAATTAACAACTTCAATAAATGTTTGTCCCTACCAGGGCGATATCTACTTTTAAAAGTGGTAAAATCACAAGGGAAAGTTCCACACCAGTCCCGGCGGTATTAGTTATAAAATTCCAGTTATCGGTGTTAACCAAAGTCCGCAGTCGGACGCAAAAGTTAAAATTAAATTTTGTCTCCCAAAATTTGCATCGATGATTACAGATAATATACAAATTTACAGATAACACAGACACGGTATTTATCAAACATTTTGTGTTGAATACATTTTACTAATTAGATTTCAGTGTAATTAATGTGTTTAGTTGTAGGTAAATAAAATTTTTGAGTTTTAAATTAAAACGAGTTTCGAAAATAATAAATTATTTATACTGATGTGTATTTTTATACTGCTTGCGTGTAAACAAGTTATATTTTAAACGAGTATTAAATTGATATGACTTGATAAAAATATCATAATATGGTTATGACAAGGATTTAAAACCATAGCAACAAATATTTGAGTAAAGTCATGCAGTTTGAATTGTATTTAATGATAATAATGTCATCGGTAAACTCATAATTGGACATGTCCGCACGCAATTTTATAGAAGCTTTCATTTATAACCAGAAAACTGAGAGTATCCATAAAAACGTTTTGCAATACATACCTACTTAAATACATATATCCAGTACATTCTTATATGTATATCCTACCCAGTAACTTTATACCTAACGAATACTCGTGAAAATCGCACAAATATTTGTTTTAAGTGCGAATTGAACCCACAACCTCTGACTCAACATTTAGGGTTCCCAGCGACTGGGCGAACATATCAAATAGTGTATAAAATCATGCATGTACATATTGTAGCTATATAAAAAGTATCGCAAACTTGCCAAAATGAACCGTCCAAAAAAGGTCTTTTTACGCTAAAGCACAAACGTTCGTTTTGCTTTATTACCAAATAAAGTTGTGTTGTCTAAACTACAGATGCACACACGGCTGCGTTGCGCTACGTTAGTTGAATGACAATTAGTTGTGCGCCAAATTGTTGATATTTGTGGCTGTTATTTAAAGGATTATTCCCATAGACCACAAGAGTCCATTTATACTCTGTTGTTATTATAATCATTATCAGCCTACTCCCGTCCTCTGCTGGACATTGGCTTCTCCAACAGCACGCCACTGAGCTCGATCTTCAACTTTTCGTATCCAACCGCTGCCAGCCGCTTTGCGTATATCGTCACTCTACCTAGCTAGAGGGCGTCCTACGCTACGTTTACCAAGACGCGGTTTTCACTCCAGAGCACGTCCACTCCAACGATTAACGGTTCTGCGACAGATGTGACCAGCCCACTGCCACTTCATCTTGGTAATCCTTGCAAGTACTCGTTGGACTCATCGAAATTATTTACAAAATGATTAGTGCAGTCCATTCGGTGAATATGGAACTAACTATGAATATAGACGATAGTATAAACTACGGTATAGTAGACTATGGCCTTTAACCCATACAATTACAGGATTCGTAATGATAATAATGATAGACAACCACTAAAAGTAATAACAATCAAACGGAGCAAATATTTTAATTAATCATCATACTGTTTGCCTAGCCGGGATCGAACCCGTAATTTTTGTACGCAGACTGATACGATTAATGATTGATGTTCATAAAGGATAGGCAAATATGCAAATAAGGGTCTTAAAAACTGATTTCACTCTTGTTATCGTGTCGAGAGCTGTGAATCCACTCCAAGCATTCCGAATTGATCCTTAGATGTCGGATCTGAGATCAATCCGAGGTCAACCTCGGCTCTAATTATAGTTGAGTCATTACGGATCGCATGTTCAGCAAATTGTGTTAGGTTTTTGAATTTATGAGATTAAATACCTACATAAATATATAACTACAAAAATAAAGTAACACAGTGATGAAGTTTTAATGCGGTTATGTTAATCGCACAGAAACTGCACGCAAACTGTGATTTTGCAGCTGATATGCAGTTGTAATGCAGTCCATGTGTGTAAAAGCTTCGGGGTTCATATTTATTAAAGGGATATATGAAATGTGCAAAATTTGGCATTCGGGAAACATTTTGGACTATACCTTAACCCTTCTCATTATTAGTGGTGACCCATGTCAAGCAGTTGGAGTATAAAAGGTTAATGAAAATAATGATAAAATCCTGTTACATATTCTATACAAAAAATTAATATTGTGACCCTTATATACTGTTGCTGACTGTTACGTGTGAATTTTACTTTAATCCGTAAAAACCAACGGCACATTCTATAGAATATTATGCAGATTCATAAAGATATAAGAATAATTTCATGTATAATCATACTAACAGAATGGGTAAACAAAGGAACGGATATTTCGCATCCGTTTGAACTTATCCATTTTCATTATTAACATTATTTCCTACCTAAGATACTAGGATACTAGCACCAAGTCCAAATAAGCTCCCTGCAAGATACATCATTGTTACAAAACCTTGTATACCTATGTATTATTTGTATATAGTTTTCTGGACACCGAGCGCAGAATAAAAGCCAAATAACTGTCTTTATTCGTGAAGCGGTTGAAGCGACAAATTTGGGAAAATCTGCCCCTAGAAATATGTAACGGAAGAAAACATTTCTTGGAATGAGAAAAAAGATTTTTCCTTCGCTTTTATTTTTATTCGGTTGGCTTGGCCATTACACTGATCTCCAGCAAGCCTTTACTCAATTGCGTGTAGAGAATGAGATTTTTAATTACTAATAAAATAAAAAAAATATCGAACAACAGTTCGATATTCTATTTATTGTTTATACTGGCGTAAATAATATGAAAATGCCGATAAAATTTTTTTTCACTTGATTTTACAAGAAAAAAATCGCATTAGTGACTGACCACAACAAACATTGCGGTACTTTTTGAAGTAACCTTAGGACCTTGCAGAAAATTTGATAACATGTAATTGAATATACGTAAAAACTAACAATTAAATAGCTGCATGTCATATTGTTTCTAAGCACATTCCAATTCGTTCTATTCACTGACGTTTTAAATACTTAGAAGCAAAATTAAGGGGAAAAAAATTGTCCCTTTCATATTTTGAACATTTCAAACATCACATTAATGCCGTGACCAGGCGGAAGCAAAAAGAACTCGTTAGTTAGTTAGATAGTTAATTTTTCTACAAGATATCTGTTCTGTGGCCACAGCCATAATTCTCAATTACGAAAGTGAATCCATCTTCGCGTCGGTAGCTCGTCTCGAGCAGCCACTCAATTTTATGAATCGCGGTTTTGCGTGCTCAATGTTTGACGTAACGAGCCTCTTAACCGAATATTATGACAAACTCGACCCTCTGAAAGTAACCGTGCATAAAAATGAGGGAAGTCCATATTAATGCGGAAAAATGAAAATGCGTCCATCATTTCACTTTTTTACAACTTTTTCGGACTTGCCCAAAATATAACCTATAAACCGTCTATTCTGTTCGATGACCGTCATTCTATTCTGAAGTACATTTATTTGCAGTGGTAATATGAGATGGAAAAAATATATAACAATATAATAAATATATATATAAAAAAATATATTAACGTGAAATAGCATCTTATGACCAATTTCTCAATGCATGGTGTTTTAGGATAACAATCCAACAATCGGAAGTTCATTAAAGTTTCCTAATATTTTTTAACTTTCGTACAATCGCTGTTTTTTTGTGATCGTGTAAGTTCCATATGCTTCGATCTAAGCACTTGTTATTATAAACTTTTGAGCTAAAGCAACTCAAATGTCTGGAGCGGTTCTGATCGCACATCACAGATATTGACCAATAACATAGTTGACCTCAAGCTGTTACTCATTCATATTTAACATGTCGCTTGGGACAGTTGCATAATATCCGGCTTCCTGTTTCAACCCAATTCACATACATATGTATATTTCATATATCAATCAAAGGTTACAAAGTTAAATTATAAAAATTTGAGAATTATTTTGATGATTTACGATATAAGCAGAGAAAGTGATATTAGTTTATTGTTATATTGTTCTGCAGATTTTAAAGTGCTTTATTGTGTTAAACATTGGATTATTTTACATATTGGACTACTATAAATACTGAATGAGAACGAATATTAAAAACAGATAAAAATAATTTTGAATACAATAATAGTAGCCTGAGCTTAGGTGTCGTATAAAACACGAGGACAGGTCAGACATCGACATTTTTGCGCTTTCATTTAGATGTAATAAGTATATGTTACCACTTCCTATATAGACGTATTTGTAAAAGTGAAATATTATATATTGATAGTACTCCACTACGAGAACCAGTAATGATTTATATGCCATACATAGAATCAATAAATTTTATGCTTATAAATGTGTCTCATTACGAAAACAAACGGCAATAATCGATGAATAAAATCATCGAAAGTAGGAAAGTTAAATAATTCTTGGTGTGTAGTGTTAATGATGAACGCCTTTCACATTGATAAAGAAAACTCGCACTCAGTAAAAGAACACTTCAAAATACAGGCTAAACAAAAGGCGTTACTGGTACCAGTTATCGCTTAATTATTTTTTTAAACAGCGGTAAAACTAGACAGAAGGCTCTGAAGGTCCGTAAATAAACGATGTATCTCTTAAACAACTAAACTTAATAACCGCTTTAATCTCTGGCTTTAAAGCTTGGCCAGTTACAAAGGCAGATTGGAAAAGTTTTTTCTTCTGAGAGTCCAATTAAACTTAGAGGCTATATCTTGCGGCGGAACGGATGTTGCGGACGGAAAACATACGTTCGTTCTACATTTGCGGTCTCACTTTGATTTGGTCAAGTGAATGCTTAAATTATATGTATTATTGACCTGTTTGTTCAGTGGTTAGCGATGGGGTAGTGAGTTCTATTCCCAACTTGGACAAATATTAGTATGAGTACTTGTGGCTGTTATGCACATACATAGGTATCATTATCAACATAAATATGTATTTGGAAAATTATAATTATATGCAGATACGCTTTT
Organism: Parelbella ahira ahira; assembly: GCA_018244795.1. Lineage (NCBI taxonomy): Eukaryota > Metazoa > Arthropoda > Insecta > Lepidoptera > Hesperiidae > Parelbella > Parelbella ahira. The sequence goes on along the minus strand of DWME01002171.1, from coordinate 15,256 downwards.
CATCAGCTGTCTGTTTATCATATGCTAATTTGGAACTAAAAGTCCGAGTATAAGTTTCCTAAGGTTTTGTGATGTTACGTACATATGTAGGTACATACATATCCTTACGCGAGGTTCCTTACGGGGTAGGTAGGTAGTTTTGTGGTATTATTGTTATGTTTAACCCTATCTTTGCTAGAATACAGCTTGACTACAAGATGTTTGTCCTAATACAAGACATTTATCCTGTATTAGGATTATTTAGTAACTCGCGTAATGGAAACAAAGCGTAACGGATTGAAAACATAGTCGGATCGCTGTTTATACCTTGTTGTTAGATACGGTATTTTTTATTGTGATTGAATATTTGCAGCGCCCGTAAAGTTATATTCCACTTCCAGAGGTGAATCAAGCAATTTTTGCTATAAAATGATGATATATATTTTAGTACTCACAGGTCCGTAGGTCAACGTACTAATATCAGTCTAAGTTGTACTTCAAGTCGTTGATAATTTTAATATATGCCCTTCCGCTGTTATCATCCGCTAGCTTACAACTTTATTTGTCAGAACAAAAAAATAAGGCTACAACCAATAAAACAATAATGGATTGAGAAGATACATTTGAACGTAGTACTGGCTCGGTGCCAATGTTTGAAGAAGGCCGGCTGTATTGATTGTGACATATTAATTTAAACATAAGCACTCTTCAGAATACTTGTAAAACTTCCGTCGTGTTCAATAATTTTATAACTATTGTATTTATTTTTGTCGATAAACAGCATGGGTATACCTATACATATTTACCTTGAGCAGTACAACCTAGTTATACTAATCTGCAACCATTCAAATCGTATTGTCATGGAATCGTCATTGTGTCGGAAATTCAAAGCGTCTACAAACGAATATGATTTTGTATCGAGTTTGTCATATGACCAATATAATTTTGAAAGCAATGTCATTAATTTTACACTAACAGATAAACGTTCTTTGAAAACAGTAAGCACCCATTATTTTGTTGCTAGCAAAATGGCAGCTAATTCACGTCAAGTCGTTACTTTTGCGTCATCCTACACTATTCTAATATTAAACCAAATATTATAAGAAATATGTCTGTAATAGAATAGGATTTTTCGATCATCTATGTATACTGCACGCGTATGTACATGCAGATTATGGCTCAAAAGTAAAACTGCACTTAACAATACAACAAGAACAAGTCCTCTATTAAACTCAGCTGCCGCTCACAAACATATCACTATTGCTAGTATTATTATTACTGTTCGAACTTAACTGCAATCAACACGAAACAATGAACTCCTAATATATTTGTTTGTGGATACAGCTGTGTTATTTAGGTACATTAAGTTGAACGCCTTTTAGTGAAATTAGTGAAATAATTAGTTAGTTAACCGTAGTGCTCCGATAAATCGCCGAGTCGTTAAGTTGCTACAAACGCAGCTTGGCTTCCGGCCAGACAAGGGCGACTGCGTATCGATTTAAATGGTAACATGCTCTTAACTACTTGAATTTTGTCTGTTACTCAAAATCCTATATTTCATTTAAGCACTGTGCACGCATTAACTACATCGTTGGGCGAACGTTTGTGAGTATCGACCGAGAGGTCTTGAGTTCGATCCCCGGGTGGGATGCTATTCGAATTTTCATATCGTGTGTGTGTGTGTGTGCGTGCACGTGGACGTAGGAGTGCGCACCACATGCACGTGCGTGTTCGTGTGTGTGTGTGCGTGCGAGTGTGCTGTTTTCACGTGAACGTATGCGAGTGTCGGTGTGTTTGCGTGTGCGTGTGTATGGATGTATGTACATTCATATATAGTTATACGCCTATTATTTGTACCTAAACCTCGTTTTGGAACCTTAATGTGACGTGGGTGAGGCGCAGGGCGATACGATTTTAATAGAGCTTTGGTCGCTCGAGGGTGATAGTACGATTAGTCGAATTTATTTCGTTAATGGGCGGGCTTATACAACACATAGGAAATTGAAAACGAGTCCGATTCGGCAGTTATCCGAAACGGTAATTGGTTTTTATCAATTGTGTCCTATACGCTTTTTAAATTTTTACTTCGGTTGTTTAATAAGAGGAAAATTCCACAGTTATTAGCTTATTTTTTTTGTATTTGCGAAGAATACATTAGTATACATAATATACAAAAAATATTTAAGGACTATGCAGAAAGGTTTGTACAATTATCGCTTTAAATAGCCGATGTATTTAACGCAAGGAATTAGGTGACTTGCTGGTTATATGCATGTATAAAAATAAAACACAGGTGTAATAAATAGAATACACTAAAGAATGATATTATGCTATAGACATTAAGAGAAAAATATACTTTCTTAACATAATACTTTCCTCAGTATGATACCTATGTATTATAACGAATTATAATAACTTCAAAACATTAGTACAGATCATCTGCCTAAGCAACATTGGTTACATTATTGTATATGAGTTCAAAAACAAATAAAAGCATGAAAGGTTAATAAAGTTTTTATAGAGATAGAAACACATATTATCTGATATACCAGTAATTAATACAGAGATATGCGAATTATATTGACGAATAGCTTTTCTGTAGACAGGATTGTTTATTCTTAAAAAGTAACATTATAGGTCAGTCAATTAGTGTGAAAAAGTTTTTTATTCACTTGATCCACCTTAAGACGTATCTCCGTTTTCCATGAGGCGGGATCGACAAACGTTTTTTATAATATTATTGTATTTGTTATTGTATTTGTAAACGTTAAATATTATTGTATTTGTTATTGTATTTGTAAACGTTTTTTATAATATTATTGTATTTGTTTTTATAATATTATTGTATTTTTATAATAGTATTGTTTTTTATAATTTATATTTAATAGAAAATATACACTCATTTACGTTGTGTAGCCAAACTGGACTCAGATGCCCAATACAGTGCAAGCAATATAGTAACATTGTTCCTACAAAACAGTAATTTTCATGACATGCAAATAGGTACGTGTTACAGGTAAACACCGAAATATTCATACAGCACATTTCTACAAATCATCATCAATTTCATCAATAGTTTTATTGAATAGTTTCCTAGCGAATTCTTTATTGAAGTAATCTGATATCATATTCCATATGCTAATCGTGAACCACATCAAAACGCCGAGACAAAAAATAAGACGAACTGCAAAACCAATCATGTTGGTTAAAACTGCTACGAAGAAAACACGATACAATTACATAGACCAACTATAATAAGCTTGCGTGTACTTAAAATATAAACACGGGAAAGCTTTTGGCCTCAGTATTACAGTACTTTGATACTAAAAATAATGATAACAGCTTTAGTTCTAATGAAACAGATATTTGAAACTGTTTTACCAAACGCCCAGCGACAGCATCTGCATACAAAGTATGTTTTAGTCACGAAGCGTATATTACTTGGTGTTAACAAATGTTCGAAACTGCGGAGAACATTCTTTCTGTTCGACTAATTCGATTAAAGCCTGTTACTGTTACACGTAACTGCAAGCGCTTAAGCCAAATGTTAAGCCTTAAGCGAAGTTGTTCGTAAAACTGTTAACGAGCGTTGCCCTGTATGAACTTCAATGTAATATGTTACTTCTTACTTTGTCTCATTCACTGAAAAATAGACGTGTCTCAAACGATCCGTTAATAGAAACAACTGTGCTCTTTCCCAGGCTTTAAGGTATTTTAAAGCAAATTTTAACAAAACCTGTTCAGCTATTTTGATGTAAAAAGCAAGAGAATATACACGAGATACTTTGGCATTTACAATATTATTTTATTTTGAACTCCAAGCTCTTACGCAGACAAGCCAGGTATACTTTATGTCCTAAGTACACAACGAATTTAAAAAATTGTTAAGAAATAGGATATCGTAATAAATCCTAGAGTAAATATTTATTTAGGTCTAAATTTTAATATACTTTCCATTTTCTATTAAATGTTTTTAATAAGCAATTCTTGTTTAACCCGCTCGTTGAAAGTATATTTAGATACGTTTTAGAATATGTCAATAAAATTTGTGAAAAATACTTCAGGGACAAGTAGAATCCTGTTAATTTATCCCTTTGAATATTTCCCTGTGATATATTTCGCTTAAGATATCTAGTATTTAAGTAGGTACCTCTATAAAATAAACATGTTAGAAAAATTCTTTAAATATTAGCAAAAACAATAAACGGTTATGATACTATTCATCAAAAATTATAGAAGAATATGAATACAATACAGCTGGCATAGATCGTTCCAAGAAAAACGGTCGTTGAACGCTAAAATGTTCTTAAATTAACATTTAAAATAACTTTGCAGATTCGTGACAATCCTTCCGTATGATGTTTTCCTAAGCAACATGTAATTATTTTACGTTGTATCCCCCGTACTTAATCTTAAAAAATTGCATCAAGTCCGTAGAATGCGTCAGAAATAATTTCAAAGATAACGTGAAGATGTGGGTAGATCATAGTCGTTAGTATCACAATGCTGTTGGCTATGACGAATAGTTTCATATTATCCAAGCCATCGGAAGATCTGCAAACATATAAGAAAGAACTTTTAAACGATTACTTAAGCACAGTAAATTAATTAAGAAAGTCTTTGATATAGAGAATGAGTTCAATATAGATTTTTTTAGCTGAAGAAATGACTGTGCTACTTAATGACCACTGCAGCGTCGATGCGTCCATTGTGAAATCCGCGGCTAACAGATTTGTATATTTCAATTATTAATATAAACACATTCCTATTAACATATTAATGGGTTTTATCAGTAGGTAATATAACTAAATATAACTTATCATTGATCTTGTTTAAACACAGTTTTCAAAATGGGAAATATTTTTCTTTCGGCTCTGTTAAATAATTACTAAATGTAACAAAATGCGGTAGTTCGAGAATTACATGTAGGTACATATAATTTAAATTTTGCAGCGTGTGTTATAAAAGTACCACGAATGCTCGTAATAAGAATATACTTAGAACCATATTTTTCCATTTTCTATTCCACAGGGCTTTAAGCATGCAGCGATACAAACTACATCTGTATGATGTTACATAAAAGTTACATACTACATAAATATATTCGAGATGGAATATTGCACTTTGAAATGTGCTCGTTACTCTCTTTGTTTTCTTGCAATACTCCAATGTGAAAAGCAGTTTTTATACACGTTATATTTTGATGTGTCTAAAGCAAATGATCGTGCATTTATTATGACATCTGCGTGCTTAGGAATGTCGGGTGTCGTGTGAGCGTCAAATTAACAGAATGGCAGAATGGCCCATTTTTGTCTTGCGAGTACATAAAACTCCTTATACGGCGGCAATTCGTTGTGGTCGCAGGTTGCTGTTTAGTCGAGAAAGTTAAGACAGAAACGTTGTCCTGTAACGGAATTAATGGACTTTGAGCAAGGCAATTAGGTTCTGAAATTCTCCGACATGATTTAACGAAGAACTTTAGTTGGAATTTTTGGACTATGTTTATTGTTTCGAAGTTCAATGTCTACCTTTGATCACTATACCTATATATATTACTATATATATATGTGTGTGTGGGTGTGTGTGTGTGTTCGTGTTTACATATATATAATACATATATATAGCTGCACTAAAACAGCTAAATTAAAACTGTACATTTCTAAGTTGTGTCGAAACGCCCATATTTACGAATCCAAAAAAATGCCGTATTCAAAGTACAATACACAGAAATTCCAACACAGCACAAGTCCCTAAAAGTCAACCCCTCTGTAAGATTACATTTGAAGTCTAATATGAGGACGACACTCTTCACTGCCAAATAACAGTATAGTTTATTTCGTAAAACATAGATACAGCTCACTAAAGGAACTTGACTGCGCAAAACACAGTAATGCCAGCCATGCATGGATTTTTATGTCGATCGAAAACCTTAAAGCCTGTTCATCGCTCCTCCGATCTCGATATCATTCGAAAATCTTCTTTGGAATAAAGCCAGCTAACTCCAAGATACCGTACCTACTTAAGAAATACGAAATACAATTGTGCATTTAAATCAGAATCTACAGACAGTGGAATTGCAATAATGAGGTACATAAGACAAAAAAAATGTTTTAAAAACCTACTACCTACTCTGATGTATATGTACATCAGCATCATCATTAGCCTACTTCCGTCCACTGCTGGACATAGGCCCCTCCAATGGCACGCCACTGAGCTCGATCATCAGCTATTCCCATCTAACCACTGTCAGGCACTTTGCGTATATTGTCACCCCACCAAACTGGAGGGCGTCCTATGCTACGTTTGCCAAGTCGCGGTTTCCACACCAGAACACGTCTGCTCCAGCGGCTATCGGTTCTGCGTCAGACGTGACCATCCCACTGCCACTTCAGCTTGCTAATCCTTTGTCGATAACTTTGGTTCTCTGTCGGGTCGCCTCATTTTTAATGCGATGCTTCAGAGAGACGCCGAGCATAGCTCTTTTTCTATCTCGCTGAGCGACCTTAAATTGGGGTACCAGTCGTGCCGTCAGTGTCCGTTAATATATTTTGGTACATATTTCATTACTTCTAAATGTTTCACGGTTGAACAAGTCATTAATGCCGAAATATATAAATTTAATTAAGATGAACGATACACAACTAAATTATGAACTTAGTATTTATACTGAAATGTGGATAATACGTTAAGACCGACTTGTTCGCGGAGCGTAATATATTTTATCCATTTCATCCACTTCTATTCAAATGAAAGGAACGAGTATTAAATTTATATTATACAGTATAAATGTACAGTATACAATCTTATTAAAATTTTATATAATATAGTGGACTGTATACTTGATTCACACTACAAAACGATTTCCATCTTTGGAACGCATTAGCCACTGACAGCAGATGTGTCGGAATGTTTTTAGCGACGTGGTATCCAGTTTGGCAACGTCGCATCCACAGCCGTTCCGACTCTTGTATCAGGTCAGTTCAGTAATGACGTTGTACCGTTTCGCACATAATGTTGGCGGATAATCCGAGTGATAGAGTGCAAGCGGGAACACACGCCAAATTGTGTCATCTGCTTAAGGCCTCTTGTTCATCGAACTACAAATCGCTCATTGCCATTCAAACAGCTGCCACTGCTTTGTTTATTGCTCGAATATTGTGACACTGTTTAATTGCGAGTAGATTATTGCGACATTAATGTTTTCTTCTCAACAAATTCTTTCATTTTATGCGTGCAACATTTGTAGTATCGGTGCGAACGCAAACGCGTACTTTTGTACTTCTTTTTAATTGTTGATGTTTTTATTTATTGTACTTTCAATTATTATGAAACATTCCTGAGAATAGCAAAATACCGTAATTACAATAAGAATAATCTATGCAATTAGATTGTTGATTGTCCTCAGTAATGGAGCTTGAGGTTGTAGCCGAGACGTATAAACATCTCCCACGATAATACAACGTAATGCTCTAGAGCATCTGGCGGCCGCAAACCGCACAATCTTGAGTCGATTGTCGTTCCGTGAATAGGACGCCTACGGCCATTACAGATAAAGTGGTGCTCCTTGAATCTGCAGCCACAACTAACGGCGAACAATTTATAGTCGATTAGAAGCTAATCCCAACTAAAACAAGTCTTGGTGTAGACTGAGATCAGTCATTAAACTCATTAATGGTAATTGGCATTTTAATGGTAATTATAATTGATACTTAAATTATTTATTTTGGATATTCGTCTGATGGAAATGAACGATGAACTGAAATCTTATAGGATTCAAGTTCAATAACTTTCCCGCTACAGTCTGTCACTTTCTGTCTGAGTATTGGCACAATATTTGTAACGCATTAATTTATACAGGATATATAATTCTGAATGTAATTATGGATGGTAATGGACTCTAATAAATGTCTGTATCTGTATTTTCTTTTCGTACTTAAAAACCCACACACAAAAATCATCTCTTTAAGTGCTGAGATACAACAATGACTAAAATCAACGTCATTTTATACAATTATCAAGAGTAAAGTACCTGAGCCAACTGCCAAAACCACTGTTCACGTCGTCCAAGGAGTCTAGTTTGTTCAACGTTTTGTCCTGGGGTTTTGCTTTAGGTTCAATTTTTGTTATTTTCTTCGACGACGCACTGTTGAGTTTGCTCTTCTTCATAATCTGTAATGATACGAAAATCGGATATAAATATATTATACCTACGTTATTTTATAAAAACTTAAGTGACAATAGCGAAGTAAAATTTTTGTTTTAATCGCAAAAAATGGTGAAAGAACAGATTCAGCTCTTTATAGGTCCCTATGCTAGGCACGGGTTTTTCAGCAACAGTGACACCATCTCGTGTGGTACAGAAGTCACAGTTTAGTTGCATATCCGTGTCACCTATCTTACCGATGAAAGCCTTTAAAGTCTTAGAAATTATAAGATTTTTTTTTTAACCATATCTCAATGAGTTAATAAATTTCTTATTAAAATTGTACGATAATACCTACATGAGTTTTCACAGTAATCATGCCAGCTTTTATAAGATAGTTAGTGTTATAAGAAAACGCGTAAATTTAAATATATATTTTTATGCCGTTATTTTATATAGAGATCTTTCAGCACTTTTTTAATCGTCGACATTTCCAATTACATATCGCTAGGTATACCACAAAAATCTGTAACACTAAAACACATATTAAATTAAATCTTGAAGTAGCACTTGACGATAATATGCCCAATATAATATTATTTAATCTAATATTACCTTCGAGTTCGGTAAGGTTGTCTGGAACAACACGCACGTCCTCTCGCCCTCTCGACTCGGAACCTAACGAACCGCATTCAGGGAAGCCCCGCAAGTGCTGATCAATAGCTATAAGATTTGCCTGACTCACCGCGTATGGTTCTTATTAAATTTGTAACGTTATATGGGTTTCGCAATATGAATTGTTTTTGACAAAAATTGTACTGGCTTCATTAGGATTTTTTTCTTTTATCATAATATTTAGCAGGGTTATTCTCTAGATTCCTCTTGTTTTGCATGTATGCAGCAATTGCAGTGAAATCGAAAGACCTAGACTTATTCTCACACTCTTATAAACACTGTAAAGATATTGCGAAAAGCCGACTGCAGTTACCGTAGACCTGAGACAGCAGCGTATAGGATACAACAATAGAACTGAAATAGCATCCTTTTTTCTCTCAACCACAAATACACCACTATAGTGGCTGATGATGGGAAATAGGATCTATTTTCCTCACCTGGATTGACTGTTAAAAAAATCCAATTGGCGTTGAGTTCTTCCTTTGTTACGAACAGTAAAGAACATAATATAAATTAATTAATTTAAAAGGACACTTATAGGATGTACGAGTATCACCAGAAACGTGCAAACCAACGTGTTCAGTGGTACGAAAAGGACATGATAGACCGCAAAGACAGCGACAGGTGAATGGCGACTAATACAAAACGGTATATGATGTGAGTGCTGACTGCGGTGGATGTAACCAGCGACAAGCGTGTGAAACAATTCGTGTGTTATAATAGATATATTAATACGAATGTTCTTAATTGTTGAGTTTTAGCAGAGTTATTTAAATAATGTCTTATGATCAAGTGAAAATCTCTGAAACCTACGTACCTATGTATATGAAAGAAAATGACAATCGTAAAAGTATAGGAGGTCTGTATGATTACAGATATTTTGTACTCGCTGATCCCCACTCCTACGTAAAAATGCCCTATTTATTTAACAACATTATTTAATTGGTCACATTTTTTTCTAAACATGAAACTTATCACGTATTTCGTATTTATTCCTTTACTATTTTAAATATTCTAATAAACCTCGAGGGGTAAGCAGATTGATGTAGTACACTCCCACGTTTCAAATGCCTTCATACGTCCCGCCATGAAATAGAAGGTGAACCTATTGCCAAGCAGCGAATACAAATCTTTAAAAGTAGTTAAATTAAAAATACGTACTCATCATCGGCAATTCCACCTCGTGATGGACATAGGTGGAGAAAGATCTTTCTCAAATATCGTCACAACGTTTTTGAATCCAGCAATTACCCGTGACTCTGCCCGTATCCCAATTTATTATTATGTTATCATATCGTTGTAGAGTTATCGAATATCTGTATTTTTTTGGTTGAAACAATTAATATACTTATATATGTATCTGATATGTTTAACTTTTTAATATTGCGCAGCTCTTATGAATCGTTACATAAATGTATGCCAATCCAATAATGTGTAACAGCTGGAAGTTATGTAAGAACGTTACTCAATACTATGACATAATCCATTTACTTTTATATGGTACGGTTTTAAGTGTATTTGCAATAAAATCAACATCATAGAATTACCATCGTCGTTTGCCTGGGTAAAATTGTACTTAAAAGAGACTGGTGAACTGTGGTCTCCATTTTTCACCTTTTATAAAAATTTTACCAGATACTACGAAAATCAGGAACACACTGGCAGAAAATTTGTCTTTTGTGTGTTATGTATAATGCGTTTAAAACGAACAAAGGAAAATGTCTGATTAAAGTCCAAATTAAAATGACTGTGAAATTGTACTTGACTGAGAAAAGTACAAACGTTTTTCGACACTCCCTGGCACATCTATTTAATTCTGCTTTCTTTCCGAAGAATTTCTTTCGTAATTTATTCTTTTAAATAACAAAGTCGAGACGTAAACCCAGGTTCTTAACGAAGTTATTTATGTTCTTAAATTATACTCGGCGAAATTCCAGACTCAAATAAATGACTGCCCAGAATCTGGTTCGAATTATATTAAAAATAAAATACGGTCCATTAAAAACGAAATATACAGATCACTAGCGGGTATAGATCCCTTTGTGGGTTTGTTTAGTTAAAATCCCATTTCCACTTTTTAGAGGACTATTTTTATTTCAATATTCCTCTTTTATTTGCTAAATCAACTCCATCGGTCTAATTACAGTAACATATTGTGTTCATAGGCTTAATGGTCATTAGCAAGTGTAGGTACACAATTTTCCTTAACCTCACTAGTCAAGAGCGATAAATCGTAATATATTGCCAGAGATCAAACACATTAGACCGAGCTAATTTAATTATTTAGGACAAAACACTATCCGTGCTACGATAACCATTTGTCACAATGTTTGCGAATATTGAAGTTCCTTGGAACCGTATCTTACGCCAATATGCTGATACGTCATTTAGGGTCTAATTTTCAGATGTATGTACACGTATGTATATATCATACAAAAATTTTTGGAAGAGTTTATGCTAGACGAAAGTTTTAATTCGTTTCTTTCAATAAACACAGAATTTAATATTGAGTAACCGATAGTTAGTACAAATAACTTAATAAGTACAAAATGTGATATTAAAAAACCGATAGTAGGTAATGTTTAATAAGTACAAAATTTTATATTGATAAATCGTTACTAAAGTAAGTTCTAAATAAGAAGCATTTATAATTTTTCCTTTCTGAACATAAAAGTAATGATATTCTTTATATTAATGGTCACGGCCCAATAAACTATTTAATATTAAAAGTCAAGTAAGTAAATGACATACATACATACGTAAAATGTAAGCAAAATTCAATTGTATGCGTCGCCGTCGCCGTGTCAGGGTGCAATTATGTATGCCGTCGGCAACTGCAATTAAATGTAATTTATGCCATTGAACTGCACATAGCGCATACTTTTGTGCATATTGAAATCATCATCCAAGATCCATCCACACTTGTACGTAGGTAGAAAGTGTGTTACATATGACTGGCTCATAGGTCCAGTGGTTATTGAACCTGATTGTTGAGCCGCGAGATGTGATACTAGTTTCTTTCCAGGACAAATACTTGTGTGGTACAACTGAGAGTTCTGTGCGTGCCGGGTATATAGTTTTATTTGTATGTACATGGTGTTCAGAAATTTATATACTCGTATGTATGTATTAGTTACTTGGGCGCTGTAACACGCGATCAGAGTTGATAGCCAAATGTTAGTTTTCCCAAGAAATAGAAAAATTCTGTCAGCAAATACGATATAATTGAAGTGAATAACGAAAGGTTTGCAGATTTGCAAATAAATCAAATTGATTATAGCGCAATTCGACCATAATGATATTCAAAACCACAGTGCAATGGCAGAAAATTCAATTAACATTAGATAAGTTCTAAATTATTGTTCGAAATCCAATTTGGAAATTTCAATACAAATTGAAATTGATAATTTTATATCCCATAAATCAATAATCTATTGTTGTTTCTGTCGGGAACAGACGCAGTTGAATTTTCGTCAAATTAGATTATTAGTTACGATAAATCTCATAAGATAAGCTGATTGCTTCGTTGGTCGAGTGGTTGCAAGGGTAAAAGCTGATCGAGAGGTCTCGGCTTCGAATTCTGGGTTGTTTGCGAAATTTGATTTATTTAACTTAGATTTTTTGATAGTGACTGGAAATCGGCGTCTGTTCCCGATGTATGGCAGTCACCACCAATTCCATGTGCTACGTAAAGGTAACTCTTTATGTTTACCAATAAGCAATTAATGAACAATTACCAATTAACGAAAAATTACCAATTAATGAACAATTACAGTGATATATGAACAATTACAGGGATAGACATATTAGATATTAACGGCTGCACGAGTGAAATTGATCTCAATGTACAATAAAGAAATTTGTGAATTACTGAAAATAATAGAAAAATGTTACACGCTCATGACTCCAAATGTCAATGTCAACTATTTGTTAATAATACGTGTACTGTTATAAATATAATCACCTGTTTACAAGTGAAGGTTTCCAATCAAAATATTTCGTCAACATGACTATTTGCCGTTGTCAAGTTCAATAATAGTGAACAAAAATCAGGCCGTTGTTTATTTAATCCCACTCGGGAACCCTGACAATGTGTTACTCGGTTCTTGTGTAAACATGTTACCCTGCAGTTTTTATCCGGCCCGAGTTAGACCCTTTTTTGTTGCGTTGATTATTTTGTCACGTACCGGGTTTTGTTTATTAACAGCGCCGGATTAATATTGCGGCTTGGAAACTGTTTGCGTAAGTTTAATAACAGTTGTTATTAAAAACGTAAAAATATACGTTTTGTCACACATGGTTAATTTGTGACTAGGGTGTCCAGTTGAAAACACTATCTTTAAGAACACAGTTCGAAAAGTTAGATGTCACAATTATTCTATGATTTTTATAGTATTATATATTATATGATAAAGAACTACATATTATAATAGTCGTATAATAATAATGATTTCAAACTATCTTATCTGTTTTCTGACAGATAGTGTTTTTGACATATCACGTTCTAGTCGCAAATGAGCGATAAGTATATACCGAAACCTGTTGTTAATGTGAAATACTAGTGTTAAAGTTGATATCTTATTGTGATATTTTTCAACACAAACTGAATATATCGTCAGCGAGCTACTGAAAAATTTCTTCAATGTAATTTTTAGTCCCTTACGCAGGTGAATACTTTAACTTTGAGTAATTTTACTGGCATACTAATTAGTCCTAAAAGCCTATTACGTTGGAAGACGTCTTTTGAAATTTGTTGATAATTTTATGAATATAAAAATGATACATCAAACAGAACGGAACATTTGATTTGAAAGATTTTGCGTATTTGGTACCTATATACCTACCTATATCGTAAATTATTGCAGACTTTTGGATTATATTTTAATTATTTATTTATATATAAATCCGTTCATCTATCTATCCATCCGTCCTTTCGCTCGTATGTACGTCCGACTTTCAATCATATATCATGTTATTAAATTCATATTTGTAGTCAAAATATGTATATAAGTATCTAAGATAAGCACTCAGGTTCGGGCAATTGAGACAAAAGCTAGAAAAAAACACTGCTTTTTGGCACTGGTCATATCATATCCATGACAATTTAAAGGCAGTTGATTCCTCTTCGTAGTTTGTTTATAAAACACGGAAATACTCGTGGAATACAACAACAGCACACGAAATCCCGCTGTAAGGTTTACAAGACGACCGCAGTAAATACTTGGAGTCATACCATTTTTCTTCAGCACGCAATCGTTATGAATCCGAGAGGGATTTCGTTCGAGCTCTAAATTCTCCAAGGAAATCTCCGAAGCTCGATTTGAAACTGAGTTTATGCTATTTGCAGAAATGTCTAAAAACGATATTACCTCACTTCTTGTTTGTAATAATGATAATATAATCACAATACATACTTTAAGACAACTCGCGCCTAACTAGCTAATATATTAATACCCGTGACAGGAAAGTAGCCGAAAAAATTAATACTACTCTACCTATACCCCTACTAATTACTACTACTTAATTACCCATGATAGGAAAGAAACCGAAAAAATGTATTACTCAACATTTCAATAAGCGAATATATAACGTTTACCGCATGCTCTTAATCATTTTTACATTATCTTTTTGCACTAAAAATATATCAAACAATACCAGATGTCAAAACCCAAGGAATCGCACTGACGCAGTTAAAAGTAACGTGGAGAAAAATTCTCCAGACGTCCCCCATTTTTATTTACAGAATTCTTTAAAAAGTTAGTCAAATCTCTTTACTAATTCAAGATACAATATCAGACTAACGATTTCACTTTGAAGTTACTTTGATGATAAGCTGTGTGAGAATATGCAACTTTCAACTTAACGAAACTTTAAGTTCTACTTCGATGCACTTAGTTTCTCACTCTCATAAAGTTTTGGGTGAAACCTCATTAGGTAAAGTTAGTTAAGACTTCGATAAGATGCTTACGTAGGTACGTTCATGCATGTTCTATGACTGTATGAATCTCTATAATCTGTATTAAGAAAAATATATCACATTGCACTGAGACAAAGATCAGAGCAGTTTGCAGATTTTAAGTTTAGAATCCAAGGTAACTCTATTTTCTATCTTAGAGCAGTCATAAGAACCTTTCCGCGTGATCTGTAGGAGCTATCCGTTAGAAGGAGAACACATGGACGCGTTTTAAGTGAATGTGAAAACATACAGTATTAAATTCGCTCGCTTCTTAAAAATATATGACTACAAAAAGTAAGTCATTAATAAGTGTTTAAGCTTAGATTATGTGTTACACTCGTGATAATATTTCGTGATCATGTCTGTTATTGTATAACAGATACCTACGTTATTATTGTTAGCATTATTGTAATAACCATGATCAGTATAATAATAATCGACCCATTTGTCATTCCACTGTTGGAATATGGGTCTCCTCTCATATTGAGAGGGTTAAGGCCATA
>DWME01002170.1:0-21776 GCA_018244795.1 Parelbella ahira ahira | reverse complement strand
CATTCCAAAGATAACGAGTGTGCTAATTTTGATATAATTTTTGGCTATAAAACAACGCAGACATCATCAAATAATTGAAGTTTAATTTCAACAATTTTATTTATTACCTCAATTTACCTACGTAACTACTCACTATCTGACAGCAGTCCCGCCAAAACACTTACGTCATTTTATACCTGATCTAAGTACATATACCTACCCTTAGTATCAGTAAAGTACGAGACGTTTTAGTACTGGATGTTTTAGTAAGGTTACGAAAAAGTTAAACATGACATCCTAAAATTATACTCGTAACAATAATCGAGACCTTACTTCATAGGATCATTTCTATAGTAAGCTCTTCACGAGACTGTCATACCTTGTGATATATGAAACACAATTGAGGGAAAATCTCAACATAGAAACAAATTTTATACAGACAATTTTCCCATAGAATTTCCTGTATAGGTAACTGAAAATTGTATTCACTGACGTAAGCGGACCAATCATTTGTACAAACCCATATTCGAAGAGCCATTATAATACTGTCGTAGTATTTGCTCATAGCTTTGTTCCCAGTATGGCTGACGTTCAATTTGCACGCGGCTTATTTGATGAACGCCAATCGTCTCGTGCAAACAAAAAGACGACGTACGCCATTGTCCTGTACGTCCCACTGACGTCCGTTATTATACTTTAAACCACCTGTACAAACTAAATTTTATATATTTATTCAGAAGCGTTTCAATGACGCCAAATACGTATTTCAATTCTCTACAGTCTGTATACAAAAATACAATTTAAGCAATTGAAATAAAAAAAAATAACATGAATATGGCGCTTCAAACTTAAAATATACATATCAATGAAATTAAACATGGAACCATACGAGTTAAGGAAATGGGCTTTAATTTTCTGGTAGGTAGATATTATTCGTTCTGCACCCATTAATTTTATTGATGCAAAGTGCAATGTTAGTATGTTTCAATATGAATGATAGACAAACTATTAAATGTCACGTGCACTAATCATTTCCTGCACATGACTATGATACCATGTGTTTGTGTTACTTTGTTTGAGCCATGTAATTACATCTCGAGAACAAAACCCGTTACAAGGAATATTTTGCTTTATTTCCCGTTAAAACTTTTATCAGAATTAACTGTAAATCTACAATAGTTTTTGTGTATCTACCCTCTTATGAAGTGTCTACTCCAGATATCAATACAAGAGTTACTCTATAACTATCCTTTTAACATCATCACGCCTATAATCCCCGAAGGGGCAGACAGAGGAGTGTAGTACATTCCCACGTTTCACCAATTACGTTTAAGTCCCATGGAATAGGTGGTGTGGTCAGCCTATTGTCATACACCGGGCACAAATCCTGTCTCCGAGTCACTACTAGAAATTCTAAATTAGCAAAATCCAATAGCGCGCGACCCAAGATTTGAACCCAGGACCTTCCCTAGCCATTTAAAATTGGTATAATACTATTTTATCTGCTGTTGTAACGTACATATGAATAATCAGTTGGATTTCATAAAGAACACATTTATACGTAGTTCATTAAGGTTTCTGAACTGAACACTGTTGTTCGTGAATTATTCCTGAGGTTGATAATTATGTACTATTATATCTAAGTATAGAAGTACGCCAAGACACTGTACGTTGGTTTATGGTGCGTTACTGCATAGATCAGCTTATGTGTGACACGTGCACGTAGCAAAATACACAGTTCTTGGATCTCGACCGCACAGCTCGTGATGTGTGAACAAACGAAGCAAACCCGTTAGAACAACAGCGACCGCTTCTGAGGTCAGTTCCCACTCAATGCAATCAACATGTGGAATAAGATTGCTTTAACCGAAATCAGCAATATTTCTTTTATTATTGAAACTTGCTGGAATTTTGTTTCACGTGATGGCTACGTTGTTTACAGAAATAATTTTGACACGTGTTATTTATTATTACTCTGACAGTTCGAACCGTCAATTAGATACTATTATTCCAGGTTTTTATATTCTTTTTTTTTCTTAATTATTAAAACTAGAATGTTATTAGGTATTCTGTAACAATTTTGATAATAAGTACCTCCCGAGTGTCTGGCAGAGTTCCTACATGCCTACCGATATTTGCAATCTATTTTACTTAAATCCGTTAAATATATTTGTCAAAATAATCTCGAACATTCACTCCCGGAAGCAGGTCTGAATAGCTACGTACGAATAGAAGTTAATTTTGGAAACGAACATACGTAGATATTGCTATTGACATAAATAATATCCGCCCACGTTCTACGTAAAACCTAAATAAATCGTACAATTAATAGTGTGGCGTAAAGTGGTATTCGAAAAATGTCGGGATTCAATCAGATCGACCGGTTGATTGTACTCAACGAAACGCAAAAAGTATTCGTCATAAATAACTGCAACGTCGAAGAACCAATGCAACAAGAGAACGGTATTCTGAAATAGATTTCACTTTCCATCCTAGTTGAGTAGTTAGGTAACGGGTTGCCTTGGCGTCGCTGACTGAACCGACGACTGAACTTTCAAAATTTATACATTTGCCACTCCGCACATATCGTACAGCAAAAATACGTTCTTTGTTCAATAATATCCATTAACATCTTGCTCACTACTGCAAATATATTGCTCAATCATAACCTTTTTATAAAAATACCGAGCTCGGTTCGATTTTTAAGGCAAACAAAGCTCAAAATAACTATTTAAATATATGTTGTATCTTGGACGGGTACATACATACGTAGGTTAGGCAAAAGATTCAGAATTTTTAAGCGTCATTGTACTTATTTTATACCAATTAATAAAAACAGATTATTACATGCAGACACTGATCGATCCAACGGTCCTATTCGAGATAGGATTCAGACATCTAGTGCCGTCAGCGGTAAATAATGCCTTCTAGCATTTGATCTTCTATACGTACATAAAGATAATTTTCAACTTTTTTATCTTTCACAAACACGTCAATATATGTCAAATAGCAGAAATAATAAAATTTTTATCGATTAAATCGATCGTTTTGATCCATGATTTTGACGATCGGTGCACAGAAAATCTTCGAAATTGATCTGATTTCGGTACATTTCAGAGAATACTTTAGATCAGAATGGAAAAGAGAGAGGCGATCAATCATATCATTAAACATCTTTATTGATAGATTCGCAACGCGAACTGGGAAGTTACAACTAAATTGCAATAAAAATGTTTCAAAAATATATTACTGTACATTATTATTCATTACTACTTAACTGTTCCGTTTGCCCAGTAGTTTGCAACTCTTTTATTGATCCGGAGCTTGAAGGTTCAATTGTTTTCAGAACAAAAATTTGCACAATGAGCTCGAGTATTTGTTCTAGAATTATCCACATAAGTATGTGTTAACAGTGTATACATATAGGTATGTTTGTAGTTTAATAGATTTTTAGTTTGCATAGCACCGGTTTTGCCTACTTAAGGATCTGATGGCCGTGTGTGAAATTGTTAGAAAATACAATATTATTATTATTTCCACAATTGATCATACATATAACCATTTATCGTATCTTTCGTGGAGTTTGATCTCCTGTGAAAGCGGAAAAGGTATGGCCACTAATTGCCATGCTGGCCAAGTGCGTATTGGTACATAATACGTAAATGTACCGTAGGTTGATAATTATAATTCGCATCACACTTATCGCAAATTCGATAAGTAGATAAGCGTTTCAGGATTTTGTGATAAAACCTAAACAAACAGATGGATTGTTGCAAATATGATAAAATTTACGATTTCGCCCCATTTTAGTAGTTAGTACAGCACTTATTGTTTTGCTTTAAAACGATAAAATCTTGCCACCATTAAACGCGTCATATCAACGCTTAAACTATTGTGCATTTTTTTTCTTTACTCATGAGCGCGTTTCAAAAAGACAAAAGAACCAATGCCTTTAAAACTGACAAGACGCTAATCGGTAAACAAAAAGGTATAAAAAGAGACATATGTACATTGTTAATTTATTATGTAGGTACGGAAAACTGAACAAAAAGATAATAAACCACATTACAAGTCACAAAAATAATAATAATTAATGTTTTTGTTAATGTCTTTATATATAGTTCGCCATATAATGAGACTGAAATAAATACAAAAATATTATTAATGTAGGTATACGTTGTTTGAAAAATTACAGAATTACATTTTAATTTCAAAATTAATTATGTAAACGGACTCTGCGTGAAACAAAAGCCGACATTGCGATTCAAGGTAAATACGGGTGTTGGTTGTTAACAAAATGTTTGCTTAGGAAGTTTAGTCTTTGTCTATGAAATACTACTTCTGTACCCGTTTCTCCTGCTAAACAGCTGAACATGCTTTGCTCTGTATTTGAAAATCTGTGATAATGCTCAAAAAGGTAATGCTATCCGAAAGCAGTCACAAGTGAATACGAGCTGCAAGGATAGTTGAACAATACATTACAAAAATTACGAATAACATTCTAATAAACACATGTGGCATGACAGGTTTTCGTCAATATCACTGCAAACAAAGAAACTATTAAAGTTACAAAAACTTCTAAAAGTAAACAATGGTTAATACCAAATTATTTTATTATTTTTTATTATTCATTTTTAAATAGGTTTCACCAACAAAACTATCACTGCCCACAAAACAAGAACAAAACAGACAAAAAAATTTAAGGAGGGTCACTTCAATTACTGGCAGATAATACCCACAGACAATACTTATAAACAAATTAATTTTAAATTAGGAAAAAGAACATGTAAATTAAAGGACAATGTAAAACATTCAAGTTTAATAAAACAATTTATGGAAAACATTTGTAGAAATTAAAAGGGGAAAGGCTTGATTTCAATTCAATAAAAAAGCATCTAGAACTTAATTAAATAGAATGCATCGAGGCTATACCTAGATATATGTACCTATATAGTTATTTTCCACCGTTCCACGTATCTACCGTGACACGTTGAGCTAAGCGGAACGGGTTGCCAGTGCTTGTTGAAATTTCCGATAAAAATATCTTGCTCAACACTCGGACACTCACGTCTATATTGTATTTTAATATTGTTTGTAAAATCTGTATAAATATAACAAATTCGAAATGCTGTCTGTTTTATTTTCAAGTAAAATAGACAATATTGTTAATTATAAATATATTGGTGATAATTTTTTTTGGGAAAGTGTTTTGAAGATGGTTTGATACTCGGATATTAACAAAAGGTATTTAAACTAAAATGCTGCCTTAACCTTATATTGAGACCAAACCCATGTCCAACAAAGGAATGATAAAAGGTTTTTTCGTGATAATGTTTTAAAATATTGAAATAATGTTCCAAATCATTATCAGCATATAAATAACCAAAGCTTATAAGAGTATGATATCGGATAAAATGTTGTATGGCAATTATTGAGGTTTCCCGCGTAGTTGCGGCATTACCATTGCCAGTAAAACACCTACACTACTGACTTTTGACATAAGAAAACCTTTAACAACAATTATCAGCCGTGAATATTCCTTCTTAGAAAATACCTAATCAACCTATCTTCACGCTTAACTGAAATTTTCGATTAATTCATAACGCGTTCTTATTACATGTTTTGTGAAATAGCAGTTTTTTGTTCTCATATTCTACGAAAGTTGTCTGTACATTATTAATATATCTGGGTATACCTTTAGAAAGTACGTAGAGTTTCTAGAAAGTTCGCTTCCTTACGACACATCAAAATTAAAACTGCTCCTAACAATAAAACGATTACCAACTATTGGTAGAATTAAACTGATTTAACTATCTGAAGCCATAGGTGAAAATAATTGCAGTTAATGCAATAAATAATTGAAAATATAATACCCGCAAGCTTTAAATTGTCGTGAAAAACGTGCAAATACGTGCTAATTTTGCTTCTATTTCAGCGATAGATATCATTTATTTTTAATTGATGATTAAAACATCTGAAATGACAGTTAGGTATATAGCGACAGTGACTAATCATTAGTCACTGATGCAGTTATATTGGACAGCGGAAATTACACTCTGTTTAAGTACCCACTTAGGTAAATAAATATAGTCGAAAACGAGCTGAGTAAGAAGTGATGTGTATAATCTCAAAAGTCATAATCTGTTAATGTTTACAGGATAACATCAAAAGAACGCAATACAAATTTCAGGCGTGATAACGCCTCACGTTGGGTCTAAACACGTGTTACTTACAACGTCGTAAAATCTCACTGTGTTCGTTAATGTCAACAAACATTCAGCTGCTGATTCATTGGCAACTGAAATTATTGAGTTGCCAGTACTTAATATCCGCCATAAGACGACCTACGTTAATGTAGTTTAAAAAGACCAACGGCTTGAAAATCGCAGTATTTATAACTATATTATTAATATTATTTCAGCGACACGTTTTCGTTGATATCTCAGGAATAGGAGTGGAATAACTTAAGTAGTTAAGAATTTAGACTATTTCATCCGGTCTAGAAACATATTCTGAAGTGCATCTCATACTGAAACGATAAAAAAGTTAAGGATAATAATAATGATGATTACATGAAGTTACTAAAAATTTTAACCCAATGATTTAAAATGTATTTTTTTAGCCTATATTGATTGAGTCCAATTATAAAGAAAAACAAACGTATCAACCATCTTGCATCGATACAGCCTTGATGTTAAATTAATACAGACTTAAACAATCTGACTTACTGTATTTCTGTTGCGATAAAATTGCGCCATTGAAAAAAAACGCCTATTTATGCAAAGGGTTATAAAGACTATGACTCTAAAAGAGGCAAAAGGTTTGGCTAAACTAAAGATCATTTAAGTGTGTGGCGTATGAATGTATAAATGCAAATCTATTTAAAAAATATTTATGCAATATTTTGGTGTCATCAGCTTGGTGCTGTCAACAACTTTGAAAGCGTAGATTTTACAACTGGCAAACCTAAATGCCCAATTGATACATAACATTTAGTAAGCGTTAAGGATCGACCTGAATTATTTTCTTCAGACTTTTCGTCTAATGTACTTACCGCATACATAGTAACTCTACATTACATCGACCATATAACGCAATGTAGAGTATTGTATCATGAGTGTCTTATTTCGTGGAAAAGGGTTGCTTGTGAGGTTTCAGATGATTGAGGTCATCGTTAACGTAACTTCTAATAGATTCGTTGTCAGTAGAATATAATATGTGCAATTAATATTATAGAATATTACTACTAATTAAATAGAATATGTCCATAAGCTATATAACATTTTATTTATAGGATTCAATAACCTGTAATTAATTAAACGTGTATAAAGAGCGCCATCAGTACAGAAGAAGTACGTCCACGTCGGTCCTGTAAGGACAGGGATATAGCACTTAACGCTCTCTGCCCAGCCTTCAGGAATTTTTGCATGGTAATATAATATGTAGTAATCATCACTAGTTCAAATGATAAATGGTCAAGAACTACTTGCAGAATATCTCAACAAGAGATATACAATAGAAAGGTACCCGTTCCGATTATTTTATTAGTCCACTCTTGAAACAGGAATCTCCTCGCAGAATGAGAGAGTTTTGGATAGACTGTTAGGTACAAGTAAACAAAATTCTGTATTTCATTTTCAAAGAATAATCAAATGAAAGATATAAAAAAACGAATCAAACGTTATTAGACATATTAAACTTCATGTGTATGAGCCAACATTGCGCAACCTTTGCTCTGACATGTAACGTACTTACACGTGCATAACGTGAACCTTGATGTCTCGGATTCAATGCTTTCTGCCATACGTTGCCACTTAAAATGTGCACTTTTTTAAAACAATTGTATCCTATTTTTGAGAATCATTTTAAACATTGCAAATTGGTTAGCTTTTCATTACTTTAACAAAAAAGAAAGAATTGAGCATAATGGCTTAATATTATTTGTATAATTCGACCCAAGCATACAAAAAACTTCATTGATTTTAATTACAGAGAAGTTACTAACTTCTTTCGTGCAAAAGTACCTACAAATTTTAATCTTGAAATTGTAAATTTTGGACAATGATCAATATTTTGAATTTGTAGGCTTCACAAAATCAGGAAAAATATTCACACCCTAACACTTCTCTATAATGCTCAATAAGGCAAATAAAAACTGTTAACCTGCACTGGCCAATATGGCAGACTACGGCCTTAATCGTTCTCATTCTGAGAGAAGAACAGTGTCCAACAGTGGAACGATAAAAACGTTGATGATGACGATGTATGTAATAACAGTAATTATAAATCAAAGCAATTATTTTATTACCTCATTGTAAACTATTAGTATGCTTGACTCGGCTATTTGTTGTTAAATATAAAAATGTAAAACTCATTGTTACTCTGTACAAGGTGTGCTTTTAAAATGTTTGTATGTTGGAAGTCATTAGGGTAATACCCGTGACCAGTTCCCACTTTTTCCTCTTTCCTCTTCTTCGCGCCATGACACATATGATTATTATAATTTGTTTGCTGTATTTTACCTTACCAAACTGAAGAAACATATGGAAACTGCTGAAGTATAATAAAAAGTATTAACGTCGAGCGTGCTTTCAAATAACCCGCTCGGAAAGCAAAGCAGATTTTGAACGCATTTGAAATAAAACTTTATTTATTACATTCCAATAAAATCCATTTTTACATGTGAACTGTTTTGTGCCATTTAACAATTGAAATACTTATAAAAATATAATTTATTGAAGTGAATTAAAGTTCTATTTTAAATACGATTTGCTCTCGGACCTGGTCTATTCGAAAGGAGCATAACTTACTATAAGGTACCACGTGCTTTTTTCAAGGAAAACGCTTTTAACAATTTCGTGACATCAAATGTTCCACGAAGCTGTTTATTTTGTTGCATTTTTGTGCTGTCTTGTAGCGATAAACCTATATCAATCACATCCTATGTCAAGCACCATTAGCAATTCTACATTAGAGCCTTTGATAATTTAATCATTTTCCAACGAAACTATTTATCTATTACAGATCAATGTAAAGCACAAAAAACTGTCTTACATTTTTATTTTTGTTTGACAACACTTTTATAACCTTTTTGCTTAGGTTTAACAAATCAATGTTAAACTCCATTGTTTCGTGTATTTCGAACGAGAATATTCAAAAAAGGAAATTCAATTGAATGTAATTAGATATAATATGTAATTTAACACGTACAAAGAAGGCAAATTCGTAAAAAATTTCAATATTCCTACAAATGTATTATTACGCAAATGGTAATAATGTTCATCTACTCAACAACAGAACCATTTAAAAGCGAACATAACAAAATGTTATCATACTAAATACTTACTTCTTTCTGAGAATGCATGCGGCAAAAATACCGCATTGGCTGACATTATTACGTTATACATATTTCATCACTTGTTATTCAATAATTGTTTTTGTAGCTGATTCAATCAGAAATCCCGATGACGACCGATGTATACAGGTAGATGTAACTACATATAAAATGCAAACGAGTGCGTTCAGTTTTATGTAACCGATTATATTACCAGGGCTTCCAACTACAATAGGAGTATACAATAAGAATATAAGAAGTACACCATTCGTTCTAGTTTTCTTGAATAGCAATTGAGGTCGAATTAATCCATTGTTTTTGTAATGATTCGCTAAAATTATCGACTTTGTACATTTGAAATTTCATGTTAAAAATTGTTGCGATGCAGTTCATAAAACGCAGTGGTTTAAATTTAATTTCAGCGTCCAACGAATTTCGAAATTTCTTAAATACGCCTGTCACTATGCAATGTTACCTACTGTTGTTTTTTGCTTTAAATTTCAAACACCTGAGGGATAATATGAGCTTAATATTTTCTTTACTGAAGAGGGATCCGTTTCCAACAGCGAAACGTTAAAAATTTCAGTGATATTCATAATTACATCGGTGATTAGTATGATAAAACTTGATATACAAGTTTTATTATGCATCATTGTTTTATATAAACGTCAAGAACAGAAATTATTTTGTCACATTTATATTTAAAACTAATAATAAAGCTGTTATAATATTTACAAACTTTACTAGCAGAGAAATTGCAATAAACTGAAAATAAAATGCAGGTAGCGTGATTTGAAATGAGTTTCCGTTTTACGTCTGAATACACGTATAGAACGTGAAATAACGACGCAAACAATGTAAAAAAGATTTAAAAAAAAGAATTTTCATTTGTCACCTTACGAGTTTTCAATTATTATAAATAATTTACCGTAAGATATTATTGAAACTGTTTCCAATTCCTACACGTGCTACGATTTACGAGTAAACTACGACGTTATCAGGGAAATTATATCTTTGGAACTACATATTGTGGTTATTTGGATAACAGTAATACACTATAGAATGAAACAATGACTGTGGGGCACTGTGAGACTAATTGTAGCCTTTTAAGCACCTAGTATTTAATTTATCATGGAAAAATCGAAATGACCGAAAAGAAATATTAAAGTGTCATAGCCTTTTTTATATAATAATATAATTCCTATCGCTCATAACCGCATGGCTCAAGGGTACGTAAGTACGAAAATAATTTACTAAGTATTATGCCCACAATAATCAGACACATTCTACTTAATACACATTAATAGCAGAATAGAATAGATAAGATTTTTAATTCTGTTTAATCTTAGTCCCTTAATTATTACTAAGACTACATTTATAAGTATGAGCATAAATATTCAAATCATGTAGGATAGTCTATGATTGTAACTGGCAACACTAAACTACTGTCTACAATCTATGGTAATGTATCGTCATGATTGTGTAATTATTCAATGAATAACGAATGTATTGTGCCTACCATCGTCTATAACTTATGTACAAAATCTGATTGTATCATTCCATAAAAATGTATATAATATATATAGTCACGTTTCACACATAAGTATTAGGGAATAATGCAGATGTTTTCAATTTTAAAGTATGCTAAATTTAATTCAATTTTACTCAATTTATTCCACTTATTAAATAAAACTTCTACTATTGTTATTGTAGAGCAAGAGCCCATGAACCCCAGGCCTTCGTCATTTTATAAAAGCAGTATGTACATACATACTGCTTCGAGCTCGCTCCTACAGGTACCCTACATGCTTACCTTTACTTACATATGCTTACCTACCAAAGCCACGGTAACCGAAACTCCATAATGGGCCATCGTTCTTGCCTGTGTTGGGAGCATGATCCAACAAACTTTCAGCTTTTATAAAATGACGAAGGTCTGGGGGTCACGGGCTCTTAGACTATTATATTTATCATTTCTTCAATGCGTCAGGGTAACTAATGTTTTTTAAAAGGAATTAGGGTTAAACTTCATATTATGTATTTTTCAATGTACATCAAAATTAAAACTAAACTAAAACCGTTATCTGGAAGAAGATATTTTATCAATTCATAAAAATTATTTCGTTTAGCAGTAGGTACCTACTTACCGTAATCATTTGCAAAACATACGAAGATATCTTCGCGCGAATATTCAGTTCGCTTGCATATCTTTGTGTGTATGTATGAGTAAATAAATCAACGTAAGTATCATTATTGCGTTTTGTATTGTAACAAACAAATGGCCTTCGCGATTTCGTCGCTGTGTTCTATGTACGCCTCACATTCGATTAAGGCTAGCAGGCCTAACTTCCGTAATTAAATTGTACTGTATAGACCTCGACGGGGCTTTAAAAACTGCACTATACATGTCATGAATGTGTAATGTTACTTGACGTAACTATTTATTTTTCAATGAATATTCGTGTTGCGTAATTTTGTGTCGTCAGTAAATATCGAGGGATAATTACGATGTATGGATTGCTGTATTACAAAAAGCGCGGCAAAAATAAATACACTATTATGCTCTAACATAATATTGTTCTAATGAGACTTAACAAGCCTACACTTAAAATTGGAAATTGAACTTAAATGTTCCTTTTATAACAAAGTATAATACAACTTATAGCATAATGCGTCACACTTATAGACACTCATCAAGTTTTCCTTATAAGTATAAAACGTACCAGAAAATCCATTATACCTACTTACCATAGACTCATGCTACGCAAAAAGCCAACTACACGAAATTACAATTAAAATCTAAATAATATGTCGTTGAGAAATCAAATCGAATTACAACATGACAACACGAGTACTACATTCTAGTGATGTAACGAATGTCATTTTTTGGACATTCGTGAATGCGAATATTCAATTTTTGTTCTTTGTAGCCAATTGTTATTAAGCCAAAACTGATAAAAATTTCATAAAAGAATTTGTTTTCGTTTGTTTACATTACATCATATATTTTTGTCATGTAAGTTCCATTAAAAATGTTATTGTTAAGCTTCAGTGCCCAAAGTTAAATAAACATAAGTAATACCAAATGGTGAACTGAAGACTGATAATGTGATTACGAGTTAGTTAGCTAAAAGTTAAAAAACAAGTAATGAATGGATTTCGATTTTATAAACCTACTATAATTTTTAAATCGGTTATTATATTTGATATTCAAATTCGCAAAACATTCGCAGAAATTTAGCGACTGCAAATGCGAATACACAAAAATTTCCGAACAGCAAAATACGCGGAAGGAATGTCACTTTGATAATGGTAATGAACGATAACGTCCTAACGTCAATAATCACATAGGTATAGGTATTTACAAGCAATAAGTGAGTCTCCCCCAAAAGCCTTTAACAATTACACGATTTAAAGGAATATTAACTAACGTATGTATTTAAATACATTTGTTCCATTTCTCTATAATAGAATAGGAAGCAACTATCTTCTCTCGTACTTGCAGTTTTCCAATAGAAATCATTTGACTGTTAAGGCACGGTGTTCGTGTGTGGAAGATATTTACAATACGCATCAAAGGCGACGCTGGTCTTCGCCATACAAGGAAGTTAACGTTAGCAAGATACCTACATATGGAATACTACTGTACAATAATTATAAGAACCGGCAAGTCTGGTGATAAAAGAATGAGGCTATAGGTTATTTCCACTAATGAACACACATCACGCATTTTTCAAACCACGCTTTTGATTAGTTGCATAGACAATATGGATAACATAACATAGTATCACTCCTGTAATATTTCTCTCAAAAAGTAAGCAAAGAAGCACACTCCTACGATTCAACAATTGTAAAAACTAAATAATTTTGTCTCAAAAACATGATAGATCGCCCACATCGCTCACTCATATTGCATTTCTGTTATTACTTATATAAAAACTTTAACGATACTATTGTTTGACGCTTAAAATAGCCTCGTTCTGTACCCGCAGCCGAATAATTAACTAATTGCAACGCACATCGCGACGCCACAGCAAGCGTACTTTATCAACATATTCATATATATACGTATTAAAAATTTAGGTCATTTTTGTGTCAAACCCATTATAGCATAAATTAAAAGTGCTTAAAATGTAAATGGCTTTCTTTAGTAATCAACACAGAATGAGAGTCTGAACATTTTAGGTTAAGGTACATTTGGTATTTTATAGAACGTTCATCATCATCGTACTTGTCATCATTGTAATCATCATCATATCACCGTCAGCGGCTATTGTTTCTCTACTGACCACAGCCCCTAACACTTGGTCTCCTCTAAGCTCATCTTGCCACCATCTGCTTCCTTAAAGTCAGACATCAAATGAAGGCCTACAATACGACTGCCAATTCGCGGTGCCTTTTCCAAAACTCGTCTAGCCCAATGGTAATGGGCGTGGCCCTAATTATTACTCAAACATTAAAATATACGACCAGGTCACCGCAACGAACTAATACTTTTTAATAATGATAACACAACAATTTATTATAACATACCTATTATAGAATTATCGCACAATTATATTAACCAGGAAATACAAAAGTATATCGATGTAAAGATAATTGACAATATTGATTGATTATGATTTTGGTAAATCGATAAAATAATAAGTAGGTACATATACTGCTTATTAATTAATAGTATGTATATCGATGTTTCTTGTTAAATTTTCCATACTATGTCACATTCGTTATTTTATGGTGTGGCAATGTATCAAGACCTTGCCACAATAAACAGTCTGTCACTCTAACATATGTCACAGAAAAATGAGACGTGACCCTTACGCGACGTTCACTAGATAACAACACGATTTTTGTTTGTCCATAATTAATATTAGCGTTGTAAAAATAAACATAAAACTACAATGTGTTCATACAGTCTTGTATAATTAGAATCTCAAAATGCTAATTTTAAATCCAAAAGTCATGCACATTTCAGCTTCATTTACATAATAATTATAATACAATAAAAAGTCAGTTATACAATAAAAGCAAAGAATGATGATATGATATTAAAATGAGAATGAAGTTAGGTAACTCAAATGGAAAACGACTGAATAATTAAATGATAGCTCTCATTAGATACACTGATTAAGGAATTATATCGTGGCAAAAAAGAAACTTCTGCTGTCGACACTGCTTGTATTTATTTTATTCATTCAAAAGTTAAGCCGTGGGTAAATCATCATCATCAGCCTATCTCAATCCACTGCTAGGTCCACCAGCCTCTTCCAATGAGCATATTGTAAGTATATGAGTATATCACAATATACTTGAAACAATTCATTAGGAATTTTACCTGTACATACAGATAATTTTCTTACTCAATATCTTGCGTACTTTGCGTGAGAATTACAATGAAATTATAGCAGACTACGATATACATGAAATAAAATAATTTTATGCACGAAAAACCAACGTATAAAATTGATTTAAAGGTTAACAACGACAAAGGTTAATCAACAAAATCATCACAAACTTGCTCTGAATGTGAGATTCTAAGCAGGATTTTAGGGTAAGTGCACCGATTAAGACCTCAAGTGTTACTATATTTAGGCTACCTAGGCTACCTGGACAGACCTATCACTATTTGCAATAATGGCTACTCTTTTTAGTTTCTTTGCTCCTTCTTCTCTCTTGGAACTGCGGTAATGTTTCAGAATACGTCACAATGTCACTTTGTTGTTTAAAAACCAAAATCAGCAGTAATAACGAAAATCCGCTGCATCTAATGCCAAAACTAAACCAAGACCGTGGATTAATTCGTGCAGATAGAAATTATATGTAGATGGCGCTGCAGGTGTAAGAATATACAGAGATTTCAATAGATTTTTTCTAGTACCTGCTAAAACAAGTTTTCCTCAACAAGTTAGTTATAATTATCTACGTTTGTACTTGATGTACGGCGAAGAGCTACGCAACCGCAATATTGATAACGAAACCTAATAAGTATTCGTTGTAAGAACACCTTGAAACTAATATAAATGTTATCAATACGACTAGCTACATAACCGTTGCCAGTCTCTGTAAAGGATACCTTGTCTTGATATCCGACGCTCGAATCCATTTAATACGAGGCTTTACGACAACTATAAAAAGGTAGTTAGTCTGAAGTAGTGCTAGGGAGCTGATTTATTCGTATACCTATCTTCTTTTGCTCTAACGTCATCTCATTATTATTACACATACACACTTACACAGCACACACGCTCACATTTTCACGTCTTACATTAAATTACGTTATTACGTTAGTTTACTTTTAGTCTTGTATTGTTCTTGTAACGTTGATTAAAATTGTTTGTCATTGATAATGAGAACTCAGTAATACATATAACGAAACCATTACAGGTCCCTTTGCCACAAGTTTATAAGGTTCGCCGTTGAAAAAAAAAAACATTTTTTTCTTACAAACTAATGTCCGACCGAAACAGGTTTTTCAGCCAAAACCGAACCTTCGATTTTAATTTTCCTACGACTCATAATGCGAACTATAGAGGGTGCTTTACGATCTCGAAGAATTCTTACACATTTAATTGCATATTCTATTTATACCGATAGTTAAATATGAATAATTGAAAAAAAGGCAATCATAAAGTACGTAACGAATATATTTAAATTTTTTATGTGATGAACAGTGGGTGGAACTGCGGAGCAATTCTGAGCGTTATTATAAACATGGATATGTCATTTGTCCCGGATTTATAAAATTCGGGACATCCATTTTGTATTCATTTTATAGTTTATTGCAAATTAAAAACAGATTCATGATTTTTTGCCGAATGTCTATGCCGCGAAGCTCGCCGAATGACGCGCGATAATAGATACAAATTTTTTTTGCCGAAACCGAAACTAAGGCCGAAACTAGATTTTTTGGCCGAAACTGGCCGGAACTAAAATCCAAACCGAATCTTCATTCGGTCACTAGGACAAATCAAACAAGATTCTCGCTTCATATTTGCATTTTAAGTTCTTTTTTTACACTATTCTAAATTTAAAATTCTTTATAATTTGAGGAAGTGATTTAAACGTACAGACAATTCAATCTACTAAGTCCTTGCCGTTGGCGTAAACGATGTGACGTCATTAGTGACCGAAGCGGGCGGGAGACGGGCGGTTGGTAACGGTTATAACACAGCCAGCCGTTTCACCGTTACTTTCATTTAAAAACTATTAACTTATACATTCTCTTTCTTTCGATTCATTGAATTTAAATCGATATACATACACTTACATTGATAAGAATGACAAAAATTATGCAAAATATAAATGAACAAGAGAGTAAAAAAAAATGCAAACTTTTGTACCAATATTGATGACAATCATATCAATTGTCTAAAAGGAACAAAATGTAAATTTTACTTTACTACTTTAACATTTAATGTTACATAACAAAAATACATCAACCACTTCATATTACCACGAAATGAATGAACTGATCCTTTTCTTAAAATATAAACAAAGTCTCAGAGTTACCAGAATACATTTGTCAGTTTCGTTTTTCCTACGCGGTACATACATTCACAGAATATATATTTGTGTCGCCAACAAAACCGTGTCACGGCCATAGCAACAGTACCTTCAACTAATACGAAACGCACGGCCATATGTTTTCGTCGTGTATTTCGTATATTAAACTATCTAAGTTAGAATCCTTACTTAAATCCCGGAAAAGCTTTGTATACTACTGTGATCGGAATATGATGATGTTATATTGTAGTATTAAATATTCCTTTACTATCTTTCTATATGATTAAATGATGTATCCAGTGAGCCATACAATAACACCTGTGTCAGGTTTGAAACAAGTCAGGCTATCCCAAAAAAAACTATGTTAACTTGATACATAATTTAAACGGGTCGATATTATTTGTATGGATTTGTTATTTATTACACATTTTTAAATCACATTTTCAATTGTCTTTCAAACATCAAACTTTCGTTCCATGAATAATGAGGTAATATGGCCGCCACTTTTCCTTAATCCTTAAATCTATAATTTCCTCAAATCCCTTAAATTAAATCCTTTAAATCACATTCATGCTATTTTTTTATTGTATCATTGACTTGTAACGTTGACATTGAAGTGTAACTAAAACATGGTAATAATATTCCAGGTACAGAAGTATGTCCCATGAAATCGGTGGTAAGGCGAATTGGCCAGCAGTTGTTCACAGCATTAAGCGGGAAAGGTCTAGCCATGTTGGTCAACCATGGCATCGCTGAGGAAAAGGTTGGTCATCATTTAATTAACATTTTAAATATTGATCTAAATTCACAGTAATTTAATTAATATCCTAATCTCTCACAACATCCGTGCAAAAATACGTCATACTTACTCAAAACGTGTTCGAGTCGTATGTTTATTTTTTACCTCTGCGTGCAAATAATAATACCTATATTAATTAGTAGCCCAGTAGAAATACTTTCTCTAACACCTTATGGAAATAAAGCGTTAGAATATGACGAACTTTCCATTTCTCATTAGCATGATAAGACTTACTTTTTTGCGCTGTCTCAAATGTATTGAAAGTGTAACACAAAAGTATGAATGTAAAACATAACATTGGGCGGAGTTATCTATAAGTCAATTTTACAAAAAAATAAATGACAACATTTTAAATTAGCTGTCTATTTCTAAGTATTCTTACGATCAAAATGTCGATAAAGCGAATGATGTCTCTTATGAAATTTATATTATTACATTAGAACTTAGCAAGTACAGGGAAGTACTAGTGTTATGAGATATTAAAATAAAAATTTGCAAATGCCAGATGCCCATAACATATTATGCTCACGGAGAAATTTTCTAATTTTCACGTTGCTGTTTTCGGTGGGACATCATTATTTTAGTAAAATAAGCATTTAAAGGATTTATTTCGTGTTTTTATAATTAAGCTTTCTTTTATTTAAAATATACCTACTTATTTATTTATTTTTTATTTTTATTTAATTATGTGTAATTAATCGTAATTATTCGAAATTAGTCATTCTTCTACATATTTTCATAATATAAAATTATAAACATTCCAACGGTGTCGAGTTGTAACCGTCAAAGTTTCCAAATTCGATTTTACGTGGCAACCAATAAAATATAGGAAAATGTCCATAAATTTATTTTCAAACTAACCTTCCTTAAACCTACCGCAACATATTTTGCCATTTTTCATTGCTCATGTGCAAAGTAAGTACCTACTTACAACATAAAGACTTTCATATTTCTAGAACTAAGTATTAAAATAGCCCAAGTTTTTAATGTGTAAATGATTGTGTGATTGAGTAAAACATATTTTAGAAAAATTATATATTAAGAGTTAAGACCTGTTTGAGATTTTTTTTGAACTTTAAACCGTGAATGATATCGATAAACTTATCGAGTGTTTTGGTATTCACTTATGCGTTCAACAAGTTCTTAGAACTTCAAAAATATCCCGGAATTGATTAAACAAGTACCTACATATTTTTCTAGAAAACTTACCGGCTCGCAAAGAAACCGTTTGATTGTATAATGCAGTAAAATTTAACATAGATGTTTATATAAATACTCTTAAACGCCTTTCACACGTGCCCTTATTTTTTCCAGCTGAAAGCAGTGTATGGCGACTTGGATAATTTCTGTGCTCTGCCAGAAGGTTGCCAGGCGCAGTATCTCCGCAACCCTGTCAGCAACCATGGTTACGTCCGTCCCGGCATGGAACAGTTCGATAGCACCAAAAAGGTAATTTAAATATGCTGTCTCCATAAATATGTAGTTATTGAATTTAAGTGTCATCTAAGTATATCGATCGTTCTTCTTGGAGAAAACCATAGAAAAATTGCTTTTCTTAGACCATCTAATTCGGGTTTGCGAATAACATGCAACAGGTTTAGTTTTCGCCTACATATAAATCTATGTAGGTACTTCCAAGTGAAGAGAGAAAGTTAGGAAGTAATATATATGGGAAATATATATTATGTTTAACGATCGAAGAATTTAGTACAACAACTTGTGTTTCTGTTCAATTATTCATGTTCTATTTCGACACCCATAAAGCTGGAAATGATACCTTTTTTTTCTGTAGGTACATTATAATTTGAGACTCCATAAATATTTCGCAGAAATCGCACTACACTCGATAACCAGTTTAATCCGGTTATCTGTGGATTATACTTGCGAGGTTCATTTTAATTGCCGAACATAAAATTATTATATCCTTTGTTAATTTGGTAGGTTCATATTTTTAATAGCGGGCTTTTATTAATTGTTATCTTCTTTTCTATTATTATCCTATCTTTCATGAAGAGGGTACCTAATGAATGTGGGAGAAGCACTAGGTCTGAATGGATAGATATGTAGCACTCGGTGATCCCTACGTAAGTTCCCGTAAGAACCTGGCGTGGTGTAATAATAATAATATTAATAACTGCTATGTTCCTCAAGGAGTTGCGTCATTCATTCAACATCACCACGCTGTCGGCTGCCGCGATGCCCGCGCAAGAGGAGGTGCCGGAGTTCACCCAGCACGCTGTGCCCCTGGCCCACGACCTCACTAATCTGTCGCGCGTGCTGTTGCAGGCTCTCGCCTATGCTTTCGGTAAACAATAAGGTTTAATTAACATGTATGAGGCCAAACAAATAACTGTCTTATTTTTTCAGACTTTGAAAATTAGGATTTTTTTTAATTAATTTACGTCTGAAATTTAGACTTCGCACAACTGTCCAAAACAAATTTTCCTCTTATAAAACAGTTGAAAACATTTCTTTCTTGCGTATTTGATAAACAATGTAGCAAGAAAATTAAATCAAATAAAGTGTAAAATAAATGTTTTTTACTCTTAAAGTTAAGATAATAGTCAAATATAGGTATAACATAATTAATATCATTCATAATACAGGCGTTTTGCAAATAAAAATAATAAAAAAAACAATATTTAGAAAAAAAATCTTCACCTAAAATGTCCTCGTGAGGCATATTTCTCAAAATATTGGCAGCATTACCCCACTGAATTATAAAGCTAAAAGCTCTGTACAAGCAAATGTTATGTCATCTAACTCATATTAATTATATCCAGGGCTGCCTCCAGCGAGTCTGCTAGAGTGCCACTCGGGGATGCTGAAGAGCGACGGCTGCAACCGTTCCAGCATGCGCATCCTGTACTACCCTCCCGTGCCGCCCGACGACGAGGGCCCCTGCTGCCATAACAACGGCGCCACCTACACGCGCTGCGGCGCCCACTCCGACAGCTGCACCTTCACGCTGGTCGCTCAGGATTCCGAGGGTGGCCTCGAGGTAGAATTTTTTTATTTTCGGACATTATTAACACTGTTGTAACGAAAAAATAGGCCAGTGATATTTCACAGACTAGACCG
This sequence comes from Parelbella ahira ahira, assembly GCA_018244795.1. Classification (NCBI taxonomy): domain Eukaryota; kingdom Metazoa; phylum Arthropoda; class Insecta; order Lepidoptera; family Hesperiidae; genus Parelbella; species Parelbella ahira. The sequence goes on along the minus strand of DWME01002170.1, from coordinate 1,080 downwards.
TTATGAATGTTGCCGTAAAATAATATTGCTGGGTTTATGTGCGTGTGTATTTGTGCAAGCAAATTGATTTATGAAACATTTCAAGTAATTCAAGTAAATAGCAAATATAGCAGCACTTGTCTCTCTATTTAAGTGAATCGCTTCAGACCTTAGTACACTCTTTTCGAAGTTGAATACATCAAAATCTACATATAACGTATACATACATACGAGTAGGATTCGTACCTATCTGATGATGCGATGATTTTGCTGTTGAATGTTCATGTGTCTGTACACATTATTAAAATATTTATAGCCTTAACCCACGTATTTTTTTCGCAATAACCCATAAATTTTTCAGCTAACCGCAGTTAAGAACATGAGCTCCTGCAAATCGTAGCGCCATCGTAGCAAAGCCTGCTAAGTTCTTGGAAAGAGTTAGTATATAAATCTAATCACCGACTATGATTTTCAGGTGAAGTTAAACGGTAGCGACAAGTGGCAAGCTGTGGGACACCTGCCCGGCGCGATCCTGGTCCAGAGCGGTGAAATGCTAGCTTCTCTCACCACCAACGTGCTGCCAGCTCTTGTGAGTGTAAAGTGTTATTATTTTCAATACTATAGAATAAGTTAGTATTAGAAGGCATAATTTCCATTGTAATTACTTGCCCATCCAATCTCGTGCTATCTTTTATTTTACATGACATTTCAAAATCTCTTCAGCATTGTAACCGGTATCTTTGACATTATTTGACATAATTATATACGGCCGTATTATTACGCAAACAAATTCATAATGACAATTGAAACGTAATGTAATAATACTTTAAACTAATGAATAATATCATTAACATGTCAATATTGTAATATCCAGATGCATCGCGTGGTAGTGCCGTCCGGGACGTACGCTCGCGCTAGAGGCCGCCACTGCGTCGCGTTCTTCTGCCACCCCGACAACGACGCCACACTGCCCACACTAGCCCCTCGGGTTGCCCCCCCCCCCCCCCCCCCCACCCCCCCCCCCCCCCCCCCCCTCACCCCCCCCCCCCCCCCCCTTCCCCCCCCCCCCCCCCCCCCCAAACCCCCTCGAGAAAACTACGC
>DWME01002169.1:0-21778 GCA_018244795.1 Parelbella ahira ahira | reverse complement strand
TCTGCCAACCCGCACTTGGCCAGCGTGGCAGACTACGGCCTTAACCCTCTCAATATGAGAGGAGACCCATATTCCAAAAGTGGAATGACAAATGGGTCGATTATTATTATTATTAAAAAGCACCGAGTAATAACTATCTCTATCCCCGAAGACTGTGCTTCATCCATATTCATCACGTATGTTGGTATAAATTATTGCTCTACTGAGTGTCACTAAAGTTTTCCGTATGTGTTTTTAGAACGCTATTTATATGGATAGCATTTTACTACTAGTTTACTGTACTTCAAATATGACCAGAAACAGAAATTAGATTGTTTCGCACTGCAAAGTAGTATGAAGGCACTATATAATAATTTGCGTGATCGAATGATTAAGTTGCCTACGAGAATGGTACATTACAACTGTATATAACTATATTAGCTTGTTATAGAACAAAATCTACTACATACGTACATTGTCTATAATATAGAACCTGTACACCTGTCTCTACCGTGATACAATTATTACTAAAACTATTTGTGTTTCAGTCTGAAGGGTGTGGTCGTGTAGGTATACTAAAGACCACCATCTCGGTCTGGAAGAGTAGCAACGCGTCAGTAGGAATAGGACAGAATCGTAATACTAACTGCACTAGCGCAGATCATGACACTCGGATTTAATATTCCTAAAGTTCTGATATCTCGATCTGATATACCTGATCTTTGAACATACTCGTAGGAACGTGTACGTGTTCAATAAGCGTAAAAATAATTGTATCGAACATTGCACTAATTTTACTACGATACGTGTAAATTATATTACATGTAGCTGTACTAACGAAAGTTAAGAAGGCGAATGCTGCATTTCTCTCTGATTTTATTAATACTAGGCTATGTACATAATCATCATCGTTCTATCAGCCTCTTCCGTTTCACTGCTGGACATAGGCATTTCTCCAGGAGTACCACAACTCTTATCGATCGACTAACAAATTTGATCCTCCGCAGATCTCATCCAGCCATAACATCCGCCTTCTTAAGATCATCGGTCCAACGAGCCGGAGTACCTACTGTATACATCAATTACTGCAGTTATGTTTCGCTTACTTTTAATTTTCCCACCATACTGTAACTATTTACTGTAACAATAATTATAGTCGTGTACATTAGTGAGTTATATTTTTAAATTTGTAGAATACCTTGTTAGTTCCATTAAAAACACCACGTCTTCCTTAATATATGTAAATATATTTAGATATGTTACATTAATTGTACATACCCGTTTCTGCTGCAGGAAGCAGTGCATCGCCTGGGTCACGTCAGCGGCATGAATCGAGTTATGGTACGGGTTGGAGTTATGGTAGCCGCGTTCGATCATGCTGAACAGCTTCCACACTCTCTCCGCGTCCATATTGAAGTGTTTCATAAGTCCGTATGAGTGGAATAGATGCACGCACAGCACCGGCAGGCATTTACCTGGAAAAAAAGATAATTGTAAACAAAGTCTACAGGATATTTCGTTGTAGACACAATAAAAAGCACAGAATTACTTCACTAATAATATTATTTTATGGTGTATTTCTGCCATAGGTGAATATAGCATTAGATACCTACGCGTTGCACCGAGAATTACATGTATCCTACTTAAAACTCCTAACATTAAAGGCACGCAAAAATAGCTTTAGGCTAGCTAGAAACAGTGATGTTACCAATATTAATTAATAATATAATTCATATATACTTTTACGAATTTTTCAGGCACGTATATAAACGTATACTACGAATATATGTATGTTTATGTAACCAATATAAAAATAAATATGTATAAATGAAATAAACATGAAAGTATATATATACATATATGTATATATATACATATATGTATATGTATACATAAGTGTGGCAAAACAAGTTACTTTTTACTATATATTTAATTAATCGTAACATCTGATCATGTTGTCCTTACTTCGGCCAACGCGGGTCCGCAGGCGGTTTAGGGAATGGCAAAATTCTGGGCTAAAACCATTTAGGGACTTAAAATGTGTTTGTCATCGACACGCTAAGAAGAAGATCGTAACATCACGCCTGTAATCCCCGAAGGGGTAGGCAGAGGAGTGCAGTTACACTAGCATGTTTCACCAATTACGTTTAAGTCCCACGCAGTGTATCAAAAGTGCGTATTGCTATGGTGTATGGCAATAGATGGTGAGCCTATTGCCATACCCCGGGGACGATTTCAGACTCCGAGAGTCACTACTAGAAATTCTAAATTAGAAAAATTCTTTAGCACCCGACCCCGGATTTGAACCCAAGACCTCTTGATTGACAGTCGCGCTAGCATGCACTCGACCAACGAGGCAGTCCTAATTATAGTAATAGTATTTAATAGTTAATAGTATTTAAATAAATACTATTAATGATAATATTAACGCGAAACACAATACAAGATACCTGTTAAGACTTGTCTTGAAATTATCTCTCAGTACTCGTTCAAGGCGAAATCTATAATTCGCCTATGTACAACAATTATATGCAAAACAGTGTTGCTAAATGCATAGAATATTCTAATTGGGCTAGGTTACAGAAGAGCGTAGCTGGGCGCGTAGCATCGTCGATAGCATAACGCGTAGCAGTTAGTTATATACAAATATGTGCAATACGAAGTAGCCGTTACGTCAGAAATAGCGCATTTCACCCTCGGGGACCCGCTCGTCTAGAAATTAAAAAAAATGTTTTTGTTTTTCATATTTCGAAAGTGTATTATTTCAAAGATGTACTGTTAAAATTTGGTTTGCCGTAAGAGCATATTTGTTATTCGGTACTCTTTGCCTATACCGTAAATGCCCTGCCGTAACTGTAAAATAATAATTAAAATATTTCTATTGTATCTGTCAACGTATCTTCTATTAACTATCATAGTTTATCTTATTAATAATGGATAATCAGTTTCTCTTATGAAGCTTAAATAGAGGTCGCCCTAGCCCTGGTCTCGGTGTCCGCTTAATCCTGTTTGTATTAGCGTTATCCTTGTTAAAGCGACAGACAAATAAATATTAATTATGCAAAATTATCTATATGAAATCTATAGAATTAAGAGCTTAGATAAAAGAAGTCAGTTAAGTATCGGGGTCTGCGATGGGCAATGGTGAGGCGCGGGGGGGAGTTTCTAGTACCTACCTATAGCGTCTGAGCTTATTATCAAACCCCTTCAGAACGCCCCAATGACGCTAATTATGTTAATTGAACTGAAAAAAGTGGAATAAGCTTCCCTCTGAGGTATTCCCGGATCGCGATAATATGGGGTTCTTTAAGATAAGCGTGAAAAGAGTTCTCCTTCAAAGCCGGTAAAGCATTGCCAACGCCTTTTTTATTGCACCTGTCCACAGGCGACAGTGACCACTTACCATCAGGTGGCTAGTCTGACTGTTTGCTCGCGTGGAGGAAAAAAATTGGACTGGCTATATCACGACATAAAACGAGGGGGTTTCTGCGTCGAGTGGATTCGATTACATAAATACACTTCGCGCCAGAAAGTAACAGACGGCGTGCAGTTAGTACTCACAACGTAAATACAGAATCATGATGAATATAATATTCTACTACTTAGTTTTCGAAACCGTGTTTAAAAATTTTACCAACCTTATGTCACTAAAAGGCAAACCAAATGACTATATTTAAAAAATTCCTAAACTATGATATGTATAAAAACCGATAGATATACATAATGCGATGTGTTGAAATTGTCTTTGACACATTGTCGTGAATATGGTACCATTCTTTCGTGAAGCACTGATTGCCTAGCCCCTTTACAAAAGCGTGTTTTAATATTAAATATCATTTACTAACGGTGAAGGAAAACATCGTGAGGAAATCTGCACATCTTAGAATTTATAAAAAAAATCTAAGATGTGTGAAGTGTACCAACGCGAACTTGGCCAGTGTGGCAAACCATGGTACATTAACCCTCTCATTATGAGAGGAGACCCGTGTTCCAACAGTAGAATAATTAAAGGGTGAAAAAAAAAACTTCGTTAAGTATTACGAGGAAGGACATGAGTTATTTTAATAAACATATAAACAACATTTTTAGTTAAAACATCTAAATATAAACATTATAACTGTAGGAATCCGCAGAATATGATATATCTAATTAAATTGTTTCCTATCCATGTAGGGTGCGTACACTAGCAAACATTTTCACCGCCGCAGTTCAATTAATACACAGATGAATGAAAAATATTCGCAAATGTATGAGCAAATTTGCAGGAGCATTATTTTAGCCACATACATACGTGATGATAATGTGAATCGGCGAAAGCGTGGCATTCAATATGCTTTCATTTGCATAAATTGCTTGTATTTCTGTTTACCAAATAAATACTGTGCAATGTCTATTGATATAACACTTTCAAATATAAAATAATCAACATTAATATAAGAAAGAGTAAAGTGTCTTGCTTTTCGTCTGTTTAATGATGCCAATTACTGAAATTACCCGTCGAATTTGACATTCTTTTTGTATCCGGTAGTCAAATTCGTGAAACGAACAATAGGCTACGTGGACCTCGTTGTAGTTTGTTTGTTGCATAATTTTAAAGAAAATTTTACGAAGGCAAGATTTTCTTCACAATCTTAATTGATTTGTTCGCTTGGACTAGGAGATAACGTCTATGTTTAGTTTAGATGTTTAGGTATAGTACCTACGTACGTTCGTACGTCTATGTGGACGCATCGCCCTATAGTTTTATTTTAATCTGATCAACGATCGGTAAAAGAGCGGAACAGAAAGAGCGGAATGATGACTAGTAGATACCTGCTGCCGACCTAGTATTTTTTAACTTTTAGTAGTTTATGTGCATTATTATTATTTCTTTCCAATTTAACTAAAAAAGCTTACTTACTACTGTAAAAGTTTTTTTTACTGATTTTAATGTTTTATAGTTTTTAATTTTTTTTACCACCCTAATGCCACTCCGTCCTCGACATGGTATAAAACCTTGACAGGACTTAATATCTTACAAAGTCTTTTGTTTTGATTAGATCTTTGATTGACTTGTTGGTTGAGTGGTTGCAAGCGTGACTGCCGATCAGGAGATCCTAGGTTCAAATCCCGGGTCGGATACTACTGGATTTTTCTAATTTAGAATTTCTAGTAGTGACTCTAAGTCTGGATTTGTGCCCGTTGTATGGCAATAGGCTCACCACCTATTCCATGGGACGTAAACGTAATTGGTGAAACGTGGGAGTGTACCACACTCCTCTGCCAACCTCTTCGGGGATTACAGGCGTGATGTTTCGTTTAGATACCCGTACTTCAGTTTTAATGAATTGGTGGTCTAAGCGCTGTGATCCGCCATTTCGTTTTGGACGTCATTTCAGAATTGTCATGTCATTTGTCATGTTGTGACGTATTCCACTAGTCAAGCCATTTTCATTTGATATATACATACATATATTTAAGGGTCTTGTACGTAATACATCATTTTTTGAAGTCAGCACCCTCAGACTTTCAATAAAACGGAATACATTTTATCGTTTCGTTGTCAATACTAAACAAAGGTATGTGTCAAATTTCAGGTCAGTCGACCAACAGATAATATAAAACCCACGTAAAGGAAAACATTTAAAAGTTTGCTGATCGATTTGATATGATTTCGACGTCTAACAACGTTATCATAACACCCTAAATACGGATCTTACCATTTAAAAAGTAATAATATCTTGAAGAGGAAAATCCGTTTGCACATCAATCTTCACAGACCCACAGTCCTATTCGTCACAAATGTATTTAAAATACAACTGATAAGTTCTACACTTCTAAAATTGAATAGTTCGGTCGTGAACTGGGCTAAAATTGGTTGTTTATTATTTATTTTCTATCATACGTGCTCATACATAAAATAACTTTTAGCCTTGTCTTCTTTTAGAACGTATCGGATGAACGAATTCAATGGATATAGAAGAGACGAAAGAAGCTGGCAGACCACTGGTACCTAAGTCCTGTTTCTTTCCACCTCTATGGGAAATAGCAGTGAAGATATGTATACATTTGTACATTAGTTGGTCGCTCAGTTAGAGCAAATGAAATAGATTCATTCAACCTTATAACTTCACATTCGTAACAAACTCTATATGATACTTGTTAAAGTTACTTCACGACTTCTACACAAATAAGGCCCGCTGCGAGACACAAAATACATACGAGTATAAGACCGTTCCATCTGTTTGCGCCTGTATACCAACGCCTCATAATTTATTCTACATTTGTTTTTCTTAAAGCACTATATGATAATACTCGTGTGGGTGCCTACTCAAACATTGTTAACAGGATAAAACTAACAAAACATTAACACAACAAACAATTGATTGTTCACTAAAGCGATTAATTTACCAAAGGTGCTGTTAACCTTTGATAAATTAATATATTCAAAGTAGGATAATTTATGAGAAACATACACTGCTCATCAAGATACGCTTATCATACAGTTGTCTGTTTAGTCAAGTCCCTAGACGTGTAGCATACTTGTATTTCACCAGGCTTTTGTCTATTAAAATGTCTTAACTATTAAAATGTCTTTAAGATTCACTTAGATTTAGACAAAAATTGCACGACTCTAAAATTAAACATTACATACTACAAATGAACGGTAAGGAAACCGATGCGCATTAGTTTTTCAAAATATTCTGAATGAATTACTGAATCGCTCCTGACTGCTAACCTTTCCAAAAACAGAATAATAAAGACGACGATGATGCTGAAGATTCTGGAACTTACTAGTTTCAAATAATTTGACGTTAGTACATCGCACTACACAATATCAATATAATAACGTTTGAGTAGTTTGCTGAAACAGAGCCTAATCGGCTCATCGATTAATTAATAACCCCGTGAGCGGTAGTAATCGAAGTGACGTGAACGCGCAGCAAACAAAGGCGGTGCCTAGAGAGAATATTTAATGCTACGCCGAGGGAAGTTCGACAGCTGCCGAAGTTAATAATGTACTACTGTCTTTTTGAGTCTCTTTCTATAAACAACATAGTATAGAGCTGAATAAATTTCAATATATAAAAACTTCCTTCAACAACACTGACGATTTGTTTCGTTTTAAAACAAGTGCATAACAACAGAAATCGAAAGTATGTAGGTACTTATTCAAAAGTTTTTCCGAAACAGTAAGTTTAAAAATGTTTTAGAGAAAATTGTAATCCGAACAATTCGCTATTTGACTAACTTTGGATGACGAAAGAAGAAGACGTTGTCCCTAAGATGACTGGTGTAAAAAAACGATTACCGTTATAACATTTAAATAGTGATAAGATTTTATGACATCAATATTAGCTGAATCAGTAGGTACATGTTGCCGATTGGTCTGGTAATATGCTTGTATATGAGACGTCTTTGAACATAAGAATGTCGAATAGCATCCAGTATTGTATCGTAAGTGACCTAAAGTGTCCATATAATAATACTACACCATTCATACCACCACCGTCAACCGTGTGCGCCATAAATTTGCAGTTATACGTGCATAATACACCTGGAGCCCAACACGCACGGGAGGGCAAACCCCACGTGCCAACCCATCAGTCCAGACTGAGCTCACTAGTCCTATGTCCCATGAAAGATGAACCAATATGTAAGGACAATGTTTCAAGATCGGCTGAGACCACAATTTTAAAGCGAACACTTTCATTAAGCGAACATTAAGCGCTACACAGGTCGCTATTTTAAATTCATAAATTCGACGGTGTCATCCTTGTATTCAATACACAATTGTACATATATTGGTACAATCCGGTAAAATATATTATGTGTAACATATAAAGAAATATGACTTAGTATTGAATTATTAGGTACGATTTAGAAAAAAAACATAACATCACGTCTGTAATCCCCGAAGGGGTAGGCAAAGTAGTGTAGTGCACTAGCATGTTTCACCAATTACGTTTAAGTCCCATGCAGTGTATCACAATCAGCGTATGCAGTGTATGACGTATTGCTATGATGTATGACAATAGATGGTGAGCCTATTGCCATACACCGGGCACTATTCCAGACTCCGAGTCACCACCAGAAATTCTAAATTAAAAAAATCCTATAGCACCCGACCCCGAATTTGAACCCAGGACTTCCCGATCGGCAGTCGCGCTTGCTACAACTCGACCAACGAGGCAATCGATGTACGATTTAGAGTAGTTTTAAATTTGATCGTACTTTGGGGAGTGGCAAGTATGTGTTGCGTTATGTTATGTCTAAATATGTTTTTCGTTAGCATAATAATAAGCCTCGCCTCGTTATCACCGAAATCCGGGACCAAACGTTGCCCGTGTACCATCACACCCAACCGTTTCAAATGCAAATAGCGCAAAACACAACTCGCCATTGTCTGTTTATAGAACAACATACACAATGCGAGCAATTGGCGGACGGAGATTTTAGCATCACAATGTCTAACTACCAGCTCTACTCGCTACAAACAGGCGTAGCGTAACGTACTTACGTCTCGCATTATGTCACATTGGACCTTACAAAATCGTACGCTAAATACGTTTTACATGATGACCTTGGCGCTGATATGCGGCCGTTAAGACATATATTCTGTACCAACGCGACATACTTGAACACCAAGACAGCGTTAATGTACATACGAATAACGAATGAAAATGTAAACATTAAAATAAAAACATTGTTATAAATGCTAGATAAATTGAACTAATCTGCAAGGGTGTATGAAAAGAAGATGACATGATTTCATTGAGCGTTGCCTGTGTGGACTTTGAGAAAGCCTTCGATTCCATCGAGACCTGGGCAGTGCTCGAATCGCTTCAGCGATCCCAGATTGACTGCCGGTACATCTAGGTGTTGAAGACAATGCTGCGACTATGACAGTCCGATTACATTAGGGAAGCTCGAACCCCATCCAGCTGCAACGAGGCGTCAGGCAAGGGGATGTAATAGCCCTGAAATTTTTCATCGCTGCACTAGAACATGTGTTCAAACTGATAGATTGGAAAGGACTGGGAATTAACATCAATGGCAAACACCTAAGACATCTTCGATTTGCCGACGATAAAGTGAACCTGGCAGAATCGCTGGACGACCCAAGCACTATGCTCAGCGACCTGAATAGTTCCTCATGACGGTTGGATCTTAAGATGAACATGGACAAGACGAAAATCATGTCGAACGGCCATGTCACATACGTACCGCTTGCGGTTGATGGTACTGCTGTCGAAGTTGTAGACGAGTATAATTACCTACGACAAACGGTCCAGTGACGAGACAAACGATCGCTAAGTCCAACTTTGAGAGAGAGGTCATACGGAGGATCCAACTCGGATGGACAGCGGCCGGGAAATTATGAAATATCTTATCATCCAACATACCTCAGTGTCTGTAGTGGATAATATTCGTCCAATGTTTATTAACAGAGATAGCATAACGGTGCCGAGACGTGGTCCTTTACAGTGGGCCTCATACAAAAGCTCAGTCGCTCAACAAGCTATGGAGAGAACTATGCTCGGAATTTTTCTATTTGTCAAAATCCGAAACGGTGAAATCCGTAGACGAACCAATATCACCGACATAGCTTTCAAAATTAGAAAGTTGAAGTGGCAATGGGCAGGCCACATCGCTCGAGTGACCGACAACCGATGGCGAAGAGAGGTCTTCGAATGGCGTCCACGTTTCGGTAAAAGGAGCGTAGGTCGCCCTCCTAACAGATTGTCTAACGACCAGAAGAAGACAACGAGAAGCTGCTGGATACGTAAGGCCCAAGATCGGAAGAAGTGGCGCCGATTAGGGGAGGCCTATGTCCGGCAGTGGACATATAGAGGCTGACGATGACGATGATATGTAGGTATACATATTTAATTTTTTTTTGATTATATGAATTTTAGAATTATGTACAGTTTTAGTCACATTCTTTGTGGCTGTATTTTCGATACATCTCGTGAAGTTAATTCCGAATATTGCATACAAGAGGATATAAATAATAAGAAGCTGAATGAGGCTTATACAAGGAAAAATTGTGGAAAAACACATTGCTCCAGTACTTAATTAGCTGAAATCGAGCAATATGATACTAATGATGAAGAATACTGACACGGACGTATACGCTTTATTTAGTTTTCTTCTACGTTCTATCACCGATCTGAATGATCTTCTGACTATTTACGCTTGCAATTCTTAGTTAAACTATGCTAACTATTAAGTCCAACGACGGCGCTTCCTCGGTCATAAGCACATTTTCTAACTCAACCCCATTTCTCCGTCAGCATACACAACATCTTGACGACGGTTAATAGAATAATATATAATACCAGACATTTTACAAATTCCAAAGGATATATTCTTAAATTTCATTCGTGCACATCTCTCATAAACAGTTTTTAATTAAACACAACTCCTTATAATTACGTCGAAATAAATGGCAACGTTCTCGGTACTGGTATCGTGTAGTAATAACTAAAATAATAGAAGACAATATATAACACACCGCACACAACATACTTGTATAGTGTATTCAGATCATTCCTAATTTACTTTTTTCTAATAATATTTATAATAGCGAATTCTTTTAAAAGCTGCTGCGATAAACGCAATATTTTTTAATTATCGTTACGCTGTCAAAGAAATCCCGTCGATTGTTGTAAGTTGTCGTCGAGTGATGTAACAGTAGGCCGAAATAAAGAATATTCTCTGTAAATTTTCCCCTTTCTTCTAAAGCTCGAAAATTTTCAAGTCAAAAGTGCATAGACATTTTCAAGTAAACGCTCTGTCTTCGGTTATATTCCATTTACTAAAAGATGAAATTGTAATCAAACACGAGTCTATAGCGATTTAAGAAAAATGCCGCCGTTTAGGTGTATTATGAAAAGTTGTTTGCGTACTGAAGCTAAATATTTCGTCACAGCCTTTATTCGCTATTGGTAGGACACATTCTTTATTCGCCAGAGCGTATAAACGTACCGAAATATAAGGTTTATAAAGCGACAGGTAAAACGTTTAAACACTAGCAAGCACCAAATTGATATTGAGCCTTTTCCGCTTGGGGCATGGTCATTATTTATTCTTTCCAAGGTCATTATTTCCTTTCGTGTCAATGCCTTCGTGTCAATATAACGTACATTTTTCCTGAGAATTTGTTATTTTATACAAAAACTTTACTGTTAAATCTCGAACAATCACCCACCACCATATTTCTTTGTACCACGATATGAACATATTCGTAAGTTTTCATTAGAAAAAAGAAGCGAACACTGAAGATTTTTTTACCTTCACGACTGTATTCTCGAAGCGGTAGATGGGAAAGTGTAGTACAATGTAACGATTTAACTGTTATGTTCTACGCTGAAACATTGATCAGACGGTAAGCTTGTTGACATATGTATACCGGGCTCAAATTTAGACACAGCTAGAAATTAACTAGGAGTTCTAAGTTAAAAACCCGACAGTACTCGACCTCGGAATTGTACGCAGGACCACTTTTCTTCACCGTTAAAGAAAGTGATTTTTTATTTATAGCCGACAATGTGTTTAACTCTCCTCTATCTGCGTGGAACCTATGGAACGTTAAAAAAGGTCGATGATGATGTTGATGTGTCATCTGTTGCAGGCAACCTTAATTTATTGTCATAATCGTGCGATATTTCCATAAGATTAAGTTCAATGCACAATATGATAAAAAAATTTAGATCAGATTTATTATACCTATTCCTATAAATTCCTATTAATCGTGATCGTCGATAATAATTATTCAAGGTTGAGCGCGGCATCCTCGGTTCTTAGTGTAATCCCTGATCACAGAGGAGACGTTCTAAAATAATAAATCCATCAGTGTTTGGCACATGTGAATACATAAAGGAGATTAATTAATTTTCGTTGGTAAATTTTAGTAAGAACATTAAGCCCACTTACGTTTTAAACATTTTTAGCCTTAAGCAATCGATATTCGTACACTATGGAATATGCGAAGGGTTTGTGACGAGTTTTGTTATGCGATACAACATTTATGGTAGGAATCCTACGTTATGAGAACAATTTGCTTTTCGGTCTGAGAGGTTGTGCCCGTCATTTAGAAATAATGCGTATGGCGTACTTCGATTAGGACGGACCCAACTATTAATTTTCCTCATACTAATCGGACTAATGTATACGTACTATAAGAGGTATTAGAACAGACAAAATTAGCAATAAACATTTTATAAAAATCTCATTAACCAATAATATGAACTGGATTAAATGGCACTTAACCCAATTCGTAGTCATATTCAAACACGGTTCAGATATGTACCTACAGATATGTTCAAATTTGTATGTGCCGTGAACTCGTCTGATGGAAAGCGCACCTACGATGGAGTACGCAAACATAGGAAGAGCCTATTTTAAGAGTCCTACGTTATATGTGTTCGGAAACACAAACGTCGGAAGTTTGTTCCACTCCTTGGCCGTCTGGGTAAGAAACGTACGAAATATCTACGAGATATGAAAGGTAACCTGCCGAGCTTCTCGATATTTGGTGTAGGAAAAGGGCTCGGGGAAGCAGATCGTGTACTTTATATGTTTTTAATATCATAACATCCAATGTTCAGAATTGGAAATTGTGTATAACAGCTCTTGGAGTAACACACTAAAGCCTGTTTGTAGGGACTGATTATAATTAATTAATTTTCATAATACCCTTATTAAACTTAAAAAAGCTAGAACCATCGATAACTCTTTGGAAATTATTCAAGTCCCCTGTATATTTTCTACTGGAATGTAGGGTTCAAAATAAGAAATATAACAATCAAAAAAATAAATTCATCGGCTAGTAATCATTCTCTATGTCCTCAAGTAGAATGAAACTTTCAAGTGAGAAACCCAAGCGCTAAACTAAATTAGGAGACAATTGGGTCACCACCAGTAGCCACGGTTTGGTGGGAAGGCGATTTCACTTTGATTCCCGAACAAAGCTCACACGCTCACGACGCGGCGCTAAACTCGTTATACTGCACGACATGGATCCAATGGTTTATGAATCTAATAAATTTAATTAAAGGCATGACGTTGCTGCAAAATATATCGGAACTTGATTTTCGTTGAATTAAACTGTATCTATAAACGTCTTACAGAATTTAATCATTAGAAAACGATAAATTTTAAATCGCCGCTATTTAAAGAAATAGAAAGAACATGTTTATACCACAATGCCGGGTATTCCTCAAAAAAGGCTTATAGACTTATAAAAGAAACAAAATTGAAGTGTCTTCGCGGTACATTGACTTGACCTGGACTGGTATCGGCACTTTGCTGATTATTCTGTTACTAGTTTATTATACTACTGTTTAAAAAAAGAAAATTTACACGAAAGCAGTGCTATAATTTATAGATGAATTTTAAATAGATGTCCGTAGCAGAATCTGTTTAGGTCTGTAAGAACAGGTTACATAACATATTTTGCTGTGTCTATGTTCTAAACCTGAGCCAGTAAGTGGCCTGCGTGTGATGATATAATAATAACATTTAATATAAAAACTACACAAAAACACCAGGCATCCAATTGACTTAATTGATCTCAATGAAAAAACATTTTCTCAGCGTAACACTAATCGTACACAAACTCAATAAATAATATTTTATTTTTGTTTTACGAAGCGCTGTCTCGAAGCGCCTCAGGAGCCTCCGCTAAAAAGTCGACAGCTCAGTGTAAACAATTATAGCGTGTATTATTTATCTACTAACGACCCGCAGTTCATTAGATAATACATTTTTCACTCTAGACGTGCCTCCCTGTTTTTTCCGTATGGGGAAGTCTATCCTTAGAAGAATATAAAAATGTAACTTGTATTCATTATTATCATCATAATTATCAGCCTACTCCCGTCCACTGATGGATATAGGCCTCTCCAGTGGCACGCAACTGAGCTCGATCTTCAGCTCTTCGCATTCAACCACTGCTAGCCACTTTGCGTATATCGTCACTCCACCTAGCTGGAGGGCTTCCTACGCTACGTTTGCTAAGTCATGGTCTCCACTCCAGAACACATCTGCTCCAGCGGCTATCGGTTCTGCGACAGACGTGACCAGCCCACTGCCACTTCAGCTTGCTAATCCTTTAGGTTATGCCAATAACTTTGGTTCTCTGTCGTATTACTCAGCGCTTATTTAAATAACAGTGATATTATGATGGTGATGCAACCAGTGATAACCAAGTAGTTTAGAATTTAGCCTACATGAAAAATCTACGAGTTCAAACCCTGGTAAGCCATTTTTTAGCAAAAACGTTTGTTTTAAAATCAAATATCAGCTGTAACATACTTCAGAGATCTCTATAATGTTCTTTAAGGTATGTAGATCGCCAACCCGCTATTGGCCACTAAAGTGGGACTTACCCTTTTTCATTTTGGGAGGAGACCCGAGTGAACAGTGGAATGATAACAAAGCCGATGATAATACAATAAATTTATATTTCCACTCGTAAACTAACATAAGGACATTGTAATTGTTTAATTTAAAAACTACCAAACTTTTGGGTAAACCAAAAAGAAGGTAAAGAGAACCATTTTCAAAGAATAGTTAACTGCTTTTTTAAAGTATACAAACATAAATATTAATAGATATTACTTTAAATCTAACTATTAACCTACTATATTCTAACTCTTAGAAGTCTTCGAAACCGGCGTGCATGTATGAAGAAAGTGATGAATGTCGAAGAAACAAGGCAGGTCTGCAAAGATAGAGATATTTGTCACACCATGCTCTCAGGCTGCACCGTAAGGCACCTGGCATAATGATATTCGAGTACATGTACATATTATTTTAACTCTATTTAACTTTACTACTCATACAGAAAAGTCGAAAAGTCTTGTGTCCTGACGGATATTTCTGGCTCATCCTTTCAACCGAACACAATAAAATGAGTGGTTCTTCAAGTGACACGAAAGATGAGGATTCTGCGACTCCTACCTTTTATACGAAGATATATTCACAATATTTGCAATCTATGAAAAAGCTTTACATCAATTCCTCGTAAATGAATACTAGAGTGGATAGCTTTCAACATCATTGAAACGGGGGACCACAACGCGAACCCTCGACGTTCGATTAGAATACAATTCTGCAGAATATCTACTCGTAATGTGTCGCTTTAGCAACGCATTCTACTGCGACTGCAATTTACACTCTATCCAGCGTCGCAAAAGCGTGTAGACTAATATTTAACGAGAAAATTGAAGTGAACATTTAAACAGTATTAAACGCAGTGAGGCGACAACGGAAACGCTTTTGTAGATATGTTGCAATTCCTATCGTTAAATAATGTACATTTCATTACCAATACTATTTAAGTCCTGGGTTCAAATTCCGGGTCGGGTACTATTGGATTTTTCTGATTTACAATTTCTAATAGTGACTCGGAGGCTGGATCTATAGTCCGTAGGCGGGTATAGGGCAATAAGCTCACCGCCTTTCCATGGGCCGTAAGCGTAACTGGTAAAACTTGGGAGTGTACTACATTCCTCTGCCTATCCCTTCGGGGATAACAGACGTGATGTTAGGTTGTTTTACAATTTAAGCTGTAATGGTTTTAATGTATTTACAGAGGCGTATGTGTGGAAATAATCATTACTGTAGATATTGGCGATGCAGGGAAATCTTTATGAGAATTTCTGCGTCATTGGAAGTGTTTCCAACGCTTGAAGCCATCATATTGGTATGTCTTTGGGTAGCACAGGACTCCTTTACAACTGGTAAAGAGCACCAAGTATCATATTCCTGTTCTTAAAAACCTGATGTGCCTCATAAAACGTCAAAAATATACATATATGTATGTATTTATGCCATCATAGATAAAGATAATAGAAAAGAAGAAGCAGGTACCACTTGTTTCAAGTTGAATCTTTTTAAAATAACAAAATGACATTGAAACAAAATCAGCACCGCTTCTGTCTCAGCGTCTAGGACAAAGACCGTCATTACGGAGCGTCGACGTCATTCGAGACGAGAAGAACGATTTCGGTGAACTATGCCTGACCGTGGCGAATCTTTGTAATTGCGTAATACTTACACGTTGATACTGGAAACGCCGAATCAATTTGAAGTTATTTTAATCATAATCCATCTATTAGCCACAGTCTAGATATTTATTTCACATATTTACACAATAAGTCAAAAGTAGATCGCCAGCCCGTTTATTTTGATTAATCAAATAGCACACCCTATGTTATATGTATTTTTAATAGCACTTTAGAACATCGCTAAGCGACGCCTCGATACCTTTACGCTTTTTATGTGTGAGGTATACGTAATGGCAATTGGCCGCACACGCAGTTTTACGATACATCCGTAGTAGTAAAGGCCACGGCACTCGTAAACCGCGGCTCACTATGAACACTGTTTAAACACTAGCTCAATTGCATTTCGAACGTAGTAAACAAGACGTTCCTTGTATTTTACAGTCGCTGATATTTGCACGTACCATATTATTATTATCTGCTAGGTTCGTCAGCAACCGTTTTTTCCGAATGTTGATGTAAAAACGATTTTCCAACATGTATCAAAAGATTATGTGTAGTTTTATATCTTTTTTATTAATAGGTTTATTTGGCATTTTTTTTCTGAATAGCCGTTTAACGATTTTCCTACGAAATATATCAAAAGGTAATGCGTCGTTTTCTTATTAATATTTGTCTAAATGTGCATATCATTCGAATAGTTTTAATAAAAATTTTGGAAGATACGTATATTATCTTTCCATAGGTACACAAACTGTCAATCTAATTTATTGTAATAGACCAAAAGCATGTGACCATGTTTGGTTTGTGAATTGAATCCATTTAAAACTAATCTCCGCTCTAAAATCGGGGTCAGAATATTCCATGTTACATCCCATCTGAACAATCATTAGTTAGACCGTAGCTCGTATTCGATCCGAATATTAGGAGGAAATTGAAATCTACATATGTACCCAGTAGTGGACATTAGTACAAGAATTTAATTTAGGTCTATTTTGTATATGTATGTGTGTAAGTATAGGTATGTCATATACAACAAATTTTCGTAAATAATACGGAGAATATTAAAGTACTAAGAGTGTCCGAACACCGCGCACGTGTATGTGAAGTTATGAATGTGGAAGCACGAAAGTTTTATAAGAATTATTTGGCAACCGGGGCTTTGAACATTGTATATTATGTGTGGATTTGTACGATTATACAAACAACGACGTCAACGTCACGGTGCGGCCATCACATTGATGTATCGATCACATCTGTGTACGTAGCGAGTCCTCTGTGTACGTAGCTTACGTTTTGTATTTGTAGTTCTGTGATCAGTGGTTCTCAACCTTTCCGTTATAATAAATATTTACCTTCTATCACAATCTACGAAACCTAAGGCCATGACATTATGAGAGGAGAATCTCTTTCAAGAGTGGAGCAATGAAGGAGACAATATGACAAAGCTTAAGAAAGTTCCTCGGAAGATGTTATAATAAAATTGTCCCAGTAGCTAAACAGAATCTTGAAAATATTTTTTTAACTGTGTGTGAAATCCTTGGTCTACCGCAGATACCCTAAAATCGCCGAGGCGACGAAGGACTTCGCGGGACTGTAACCAACTAAAACCACACAGCGTTCTTCGTTACGTTATTTTTGTAAGAACTGGCTATACACTTCCGTATTATCAACCGGTATCCGGTTTAGTTATCCATCATTTCCATACAAGTGAAGTTTACATTCTACTTATTGTAAGGCACTATTTACACTATTTCTTTAATCACATATTTAATATTTGAAATTAATTGCAGATATTGAATATCTAGTATATTATTTCGGTTGCCTCGTTAGTCGAGTAGCAAGCACTTCTGCGAATCGAGAGTTCCTCAGTTCAACCCCGCGTCAATTACTATGAAGTACTTCTAACTTGAAATTCCTAGTAGTAGCTCGACGTCTAGAATTGTGTTCGGTGTATGGCAATAGATTCACTCCCTATTCAATGGTAGAACGCATAATACAATGGTAATGTTAATAATAAACGGTAGAAGGGAACTACACTCTGCCACCTGACCATTCGAGGAATTACAAGCGTGATGTTATATTATTACATAATATAAGAAAATGACTTAAAAGGTTGACCCTATCAAAAATATCAATACACACTTCCATCAAATAAATGTTTTCAATCGATCCAAAATTAAAGCAAATCGTATACAATCACAAAAATTGTTATAACTCATTTCCGTCGTACATTAGCTCAGCTCGACTTTTATTGTTATTGGCGTGAAAAAATAACTAATATTAAAATACAAATGGCATGAGACACATTTTATTACAATCTTGGATGATTTGAAATATTTCCCCTCTAGTGCGCAGGGCAGCGTCAAACCCTTCATGAAGGGTTTTACCCTTCTCATATTTACGCTCCCTTGGTTTAGGACACTGTAGTAAAACACTACGTTTTAACTGATTCATGTTTAACTTGCGTATCTATATAACAATAATTGTTCAACGGATTGAATTGTGAATTTTTTGTGTCTCTGTAAGTTTTAACAAATCGCTATAAATATAATTTATCTATAATAAATAATATCCATCTTTTACATTACATTTTAGGCAATTATAATTTTTCATATGCTCCTATAAATTTTTCATAAGAATTATACCAAAAAACAGATCATCGCGAGTCTTTAATTGTATTACTTCACCTGTTTTTTGTTATAGATGTCACGTAAGGATAGAAACAGCATTCAATGCTCTCTGTTTACCCTTTGCAAATCTTTACAAAGTAGATATGGGTAAAAGAAATTTGTACGAATGACCAATCAATCCATTATAAATATCTGCATATACATTATACATACATATATGTATGTACAATCTTTACTAACCGATAAACATAGCTTTTGCGCATTTTATTTGTTAATTATAATATCAGCTTGACTAAGAACTTGTTTCTATTCGTGGGCTTGGAGAGGCTGCTGTTGCTTATCCCAATCTCGGGTTTGAGCGCAGTACTGTTCGTTTATTCCACATTTTTATCTGCTTTTATTATTTTCAGATGTTGAAATAAACTTCACCTACCTACACCATTAGTAGCATGATTTATTCTATGTAAGGAACCGAAAAAAACATTCCGTTTATAAGTCTATAAAAGGATAAATAAGCTTATTGTAGGAAGTCTACAATAAGCTTATTTATCCTTTTATGTAGAATGTCCACAATAAGCTTATTTATCCCTTTAAAGAATTATAAACGGAATGTTTTTTTCGGTTCTTTACATAGTTTTTTCCACAATTCATTAATTGTGGAAAAAAAGACCGGATTTGGCTTTTCTTTATCATAAAATAATATTTCTAAGGAAAATCTGAAGGTTGACCATAAGAGATTAGTGATAATGGTAAAATATAGTTATCTATACGTTTAACTTCGATGTATAGATAACTCGACTGCCTCATTAGCTGAGAGTTTGCAAGCGCGACCCCTGATCGAAAGGTCCTGGATTAAAATCCCGGGTCGGGTACTATTGGACTTTTCTAATTTACAATTTTCTAGTAGCAATTCGGAGCCTGGAATTTTGCCCGGTATATGACAAATAGGCTCACCACCTACATATGTCATGGGACTTAAATGTAACTAGTGCAACGTGGGAGTGTACTACACCCCTCTGCCTACCCCTTCGGAAATCACAGGTGTGATGTTACGTTACGTTATATTTTTTTATAAAAATTTCTAGTAGTGGCTCTCAATCTGTGCCCCATGTATGGCGATAAACTCAGCACCTGTTCCGTTGTGTTCTACACTTCTCTGCCTACCCCTTCAAGGGTTACACAAAGATACATATACACATATATGTATGTGACTGGGTGACTGTGTGTGTATGTGTATGCGTGTGCGTGCGCGCGTGTGTGCGTTCGTGCGTGCGTGTGTGTATATATATATATATACACAATAATATATTACACTATTGTCAACAATATTTCGGGTGCTAAACGGTAAGCACATTTTTATATAGTTGAAACTTAGAAAAAGACTAACTGCCTAATGATATTCTCTGACAGACAACACTTTATTAGGCATAAGAACATGCGGTACATTGCTACAAATATTTTACTATTTTTGCCTTTATAGGCAACTGTTGTAACTTACATAATGCCAACAGATATTACGTTAACATTTAAAAGGTACACGCCGATGGCATAAAAAAGTTATGAAGCCTATGAACAATAATAGTAGATATAAATTATTTTAAAATTTGAATAATTCGATTTTTTTCACATACCTAATTAAACGTTTGTAGATAATAAAATACGCTAAAAGCATTACTACTGGGGCACGACATAAAAACATTTTTGTTATAATGCTGTATTTACGAAATAATAAGACAGTACAAAATAAATAATTGGAAGCGCGTTGCTTATATACGGCTATCAATGTACGTACAGAGTTAAGCTCAACTTTGTTTACATTTCCATTGTCCATATTTTACGTATAATCTGTATTGAATCGACGTTGCAATTTTTAACTTTCTACAGCAAATTAATTCCTTTGTTTCACGTACCAACGTAAGAAATGCCTTACGTCACAAGTGGAATAAACTTCCTCATACTTTTTAGGTCAACTATTTACATGTTCCGCTTATGAATCAGTGAGACATTTATTTACTGTCTTTGTGACAAGTCGTACAATTGTAGGGTTGTACGAAGCGCAAAGAAACATTACAATGCGAACACGAAAAAAAATACAGTCATAGACACGTCTATCATCGTCAGCCTGTTTTTTTAAAAGCTCCTTATATAAATATATAGAAAGTGAAATAAGGTCTCATTGCACTTTTAATTAAAATTAAACGTAACATCACGCCTCTAATCTACGAAGGGATAGGCAGGGCAGGGTATTACACTTCCACATTTCACCAGTTACCTTTAAGTCTCATGGAAGAGATGGGGATCCATACTCTGAGTCACTAATAGAAATTCTAAATTAGAAAAATCCAATCGTATCCGATCCGGGATTCGGTATCTCCCGATCGACAGTCCTTTTTGCGACCACTCGAACAACGAAGAAATCAAATCAACTAGGTACATTTTTACCAAAACTAAACTAAATGTATTATAGATAACCAATAAATTAACAGTTCATATTTTTATTACTATTTGTTGGGACAATATAAAAATATTGAACCAGAAATTCCCTAGTCATTTTCTAATTTCCTCTACAGTGTAACATTTGTCGTTGTCAAGCAGTGGTATGGTTTACGTTTATAGTATTATTATTTACTATTATTTCATTTTAATTGTTTATCTAACGATGGTGCAGCGACACAGTCAATGTGACCATGCCATCAATCACGAGCACTATGACAAGAGTAAGCGATTAAGATTATATATACATATATCAATATGATAAGTACATATTAATGTCAATTTAAAATTACGTAGTATGCATATTGAATCTAATTGATAAGAATCTACGTAGAGAAGTCTTGTCATGACGATATAATATAAATATTATAATACTATTACCATGGTATAGTAGGATCTAATATCCATAAATAACATACTAAGAAACATAAGCTCGAAGTCTCCGAAATCGATATAGGTACGTTTATGAAGCGATAAATATAAAATAGGCATATATATATATTGCCGATAGCTGCTGGAGCAGACGTGTTCTGGAGTGGAGACCGCAATTTGGTAAACGTAGCGTAGGACAACTTTCAGCTACGTGGTGTGACGATATACACAAAGTGGCTGGCAGTGGTTGGATGCGAAGAGCTGAAGATCGAGCTCAGTGGCGTGCCATTGGAGAGGCCTATGTCC